>OZ020539.1:18127768-18297583 GCA_963971435.1 Lasius platythorax
CAGTACCGCCGAACCGCAAATTATTTTATCGGTTACATAAACCAGAGACCGCGCCGTGTGCAAGAATTCAGGGAAACGCCATTCATCGTTGCCGCAATTATTCTTAACGGCCTGCTTCTTAATGAGTATAACGCTCCTCGGCAACGCATCGATCTTGCTCCGATTGTTTCGCTTTGTCTTATGCACAGGTTGAGTCAATTAGGGCAACCTGTCCATCCAAGGATGGACATAGACATGGTCGAACATTACTCTCGCATCTAACCTGCGCAAAGTCCTTTACCTTAATCGTAAACCTTGAAAGGTCTCCATAAATGATGAACTTATTTTTCCGAATCATTTCTTAAATCCATATGTTGAAAAAGACGTGTGTAATGAAAAAAAAATTTCTTTTTGAATAGCATTTTTTAATGTTTTTAATTAATATAACACAACAATAAAATAAAGTATACATTATCTTTTATAGAAAATAATAATTATACGGAAAACTATCAGTAATGCCCGCGAGTTATATTTCTGTTTGTATATGTTTACTTTTTTATTCATTCTCTTATTAATTTTTCTGCATGTCTAGAATAAGTTCCAAGTATCCAAGATTATCCAAATTATAGGTGAAATTAAGATGAGGTAAATTATTAATATATGTCACATTGCATCTTTCAAAATGGATCGATTTAATTAATTAATGGCGATGACTTATTCTCCTTACAGACTGGGTAAAACCCAGTGAATAATCGCATGCATGATTTATTGATTGTACTAAAACAGTGTATCTATATATAATATACACTTATTTCAATGATACTTGTCTCAATCTTTTAACAAATACATGAAGAGGATTTTACAAGCCGATTTCTCCAAAGTTGATTAACTTCAATCGTAATTCAATCATCTCTCTCGAGTTTCTGTCTCTATATATGTAGGAGAAGATGGAAAGACGCGATTGCCCCACGATTCAAGTTAATCGACGTCGGAGAAATCAGCCCTAGAGCGATCGAAGGGACTTCAGATCCAATAGATCCACTCGATTTTCCGCTTATCGTTGCACAGAAACGCGTACTCATCAATCACAACGCTCAAAGACCCGAATTAGAAAAAAAACTGTTTAATAAATCTTCTCACATAAATGTATACAAACCTATGATTTTTTATACATAAAGTATATATGCGAGAGGATTTGTATTAGATAGCCTTTCTTATATATATATGAAAAGGCTATCTAATAAATATATAAAATATAAATTATACATGTATATATAAAGAAATTATAAAGATAAATTATATAAAATATATGTATATATATAAATTATATATATATATATATATATATATATAAAACACATCAAATTAATAACTTTTACATATGTAATGATGTAAATGTAAATGGAGAGGAGAAACCCATTGATTCTATGCTACGAAATGTCTACAAGATTAATCTTTGTATAGCGGGAAGGAGATTTGGATCATCGTCACGTTTATATTCAGAATTCTGAAACGGGCAGAGGAAGTAGCGACTGAATTTCTTATGAATATTTCCTACGAGTTTTCTTCGTAAGGCTACTTCATGAATTTTAAAATGACTATCCATGTCTATTTTTGTACACAAGTCATCTTTCCATTTTAATTTACATTGCATCTTGTACGATTCAGTTAGCTTCGAGCAAAAAAATTGTCGTAAAACAACTCTCCCTTTCGGCCAAAAATTGTAATTAATAACAATGACAATGTTTTTCAATAATGCAATTATCTCTTCAGCGCCACGTATATTAGTCATATATGCGGTATAAAAATTTTATATACACCAGACGAATTGGTCCCTTGATGCAATATTAATTGACTTTTACCAGAGTGCCATATTATGTATTTAAAATTTTTTTACAGATATATGAGAATTTATAAAGAAAACTTATGAAAGAGACATGACTTTTTTATCGTCTTGACATCGATTTTGTTTTAGATCGTCTAGACGACCGCGTTAATTTTTCTTATTATTGTTCAAGAAAAAATGGTAAACGATTTTTATTTTTATTTTAAACTGCAAGAATATCATGAATAAAAATTAGAAAACGGAAAAGAAAAATATATTTCTTAACAAGAGAAAACTATTTATTAATCCTTAGATTGATAATAGCGATCTGCGGTACCGTTAACCAATTTTAAAGGATGGAGATTATCGCGAGCGAGTGATGTAAAAAAGCTGAGATCTTCAGCAGCTGGTCCCATCTGGGCCCGAAGAAAAAGAACAAAAGGGAACCAGTTTGTTTACGAATCTTTAAATAGATACTGGAAACTACTGTGGTAAGGTGATTGTGAGTAACGTACGATTCCGCGTACATCGACATGCTTTTAGAAAAGATAGTATTCCAAGGGCATAAATTGTTAAACAATCGGGTCACATACCTGCTCTTTCTTCGATCACAGACGGCTGACGGTTAAAGAACCCAATGCATTCACATTATTCGCTCACATACATCAATTCTTCAAAACTGGTACCACAGATCAATGTTACGTTCTCCGAGGATTAAAAAAATCATGTCTTTATAAATGTTACATTTTTCTTTTGTATGTGTGTATGTGTGTGTGTGTGTGTGTGTGTGTGTGTGTGTGTGTGTGTGTGTGTGTGTGTGTGTGTGTGTGTGTGTGTGTGTGTGTGTGTGTGTGTGTGTGTGTAGAGTCATATAAAGATCTCAAAAAACCATCATAATTGATAATTTATCTGCCGAGGATTAAATCCGCGATTATCGCGCAGGTACTCACTCATTCTCATATCTGCAGTTGTAGATCCTTGACGGCGTTCACCACGGCGTGTAACACGCGCGCCAAACAAACTCACGACGGGGTCACGTGTGCGTGTTAGTGCCGGCGGGATGTCACGGTAACACGCGTGCACTAATTCCACGACGATGGGATACCGATCGTCCGGATCGAATCGTCGGCAATCCCGATCGATCGTTCGTTCTCCAATGTCGCCGCGTCGGACGCGTCCGTTCGGCCGAGCGAACTCGCGAGTCGCGTCGTCCTGCACTCTTCCGCGATCGAGAGTTCGATAAATCGCACTCTCGGAGAGAAACTCGCGCACTCGCGTTTTTAATCGCGCGGCTTCTCTCAGGTCGATTGAGGGGAAAGACTCAGGAAAGACGCGCCGCTGACTCGATCGTTCGCCGGACGTGGATCTCGCACGACACTTGTTGATCCCGCGGCGGCATACTTCCGTCTCTATAGCGTCAGGAACCACACCTTGCGAGAGACTGTACGAGAAATACGGGCCGAGTTGAAAGGCCCTCAGTCGTGAGACCAGCTCAGGCTCGTAGCGGCGATCCATGACGCCACTCGATATACCGATACTTTCGTTACGGTGTCTCTTTACCATCATCGGTATAGCTTCGCGATCGAATCTGCCTGCTCGGATGCTGAATTCTGTGCAAAAACCTTGGCCAATAATTTAAAACCACATTTAACTGAAGTATACTGAATTATTGTAAATGTAAAGTAAGATCGGGAGACTCGTTAACAACAAGTATCTTCAGTAAGAGAATTTTGCAAGGAGGATAATTAATTATAGGAAGGAGAAGGCTTTTTAGGAAATAATTGGAAAGCAAAGAATTTTGATTAATGGGAATTGTGATAGTGACAAATATTCAATGAAATAAATCTTGTTAAAAAATCGTTAATAAATCAGCAAAAGAAATCGTGATTAAAAGAATAAGATAGTGCGAGACGAAATATTATTTTTGCTTTTAAATAAGATTATTTTTTTAAGAGTTGGAGAGATATTCTCTTTAATAGGTGATCATATTATCTCATGATTACATCGAATAACTGAATCATAAATCATCTATTCTCTTGTCAGTTGCATCTTCTGTGCCTTCTTATTTTTCTCTTTCAATCTTTTTCTCAATGCCTGGATGTATACTTATTTTGGATGCAAAAAATAAAAAGATAATGGTGCAGATAAAAATAGTAGACTTTATAAATTGGAGATTTCTTTCTAGAACGTATCTCATATACATATATTTCAAATTATATCATGGGTTTCATTTGCATTACGTTATTTTTCAACGACAGATTCTTTCACACTTTTATATATATATATATACAAAATTACATAAAAATTATCAGGATTTTTTTCAAGTTATTTTTTTATGTCGATATTTTGTTAGAACACTCGCTAAGCCGGCACTGAGTTACGCTAAGAGAAAGAGAGAGAGAAAAGAGAAAAAGAGAGGGATTAACGACACCAAAACGGTACGACGCGACGTACCGTACGTTCACCATTCGTCGCTCACCTGAGTTTTATCGGTGTATTTTTGTCATTCTCCCTCGCATTCTACCTCGTATACTGCCAATGTCTCGTCGACCGCAGACGTAAAAAAAAAAATAAAAAATAAAAAAAAATACGTAAACGGTATCGGACGAATTAGAGAGAACGTCGATCTCTGGGGAAATGGTAGAACATTCAGATATACAAATTTGATTTTCTTTTTCCAGCCTTTTTTGATGACGTTTACAAAAATTGAATCATGAATTATATTTAATTAATTTCCGTTTTTATCGCTTATATCGTAGTTTATATGTATCATAATCATCTTGGATAAAAACGCGTGTACTTTGTTACATTTATAGTAAGTAAAATCTTATATTTCATTATAAAGATATTATATGTGTATAATATTTAATTCGTCACTCTTTTAAAAGCATAACGAGGCAAAGCTAAGTTTTGAGATGACTAAACCTTTCTTAATTCGAGAATAGAAAGATTAATTCGTGTTCTCGAAAAAAAGAAGCGCGGCTTAAATAGAGTTTTCAACGACTGAGATTCTATGGAGAGAAATTGCTAAATGTGTTTAACGAGACGATTAGAAAATTCTGTACACTTTGTTTATATTATAGGTATGCGGTTTACTTTTACCGGACGATGTAAATTGATAAAACCGGTTCCGATTTGCACATAATGTTGCGCTGCAAGATGTACCGTTTATCCGCATTCTCCATAAGAGATTATTTTATCAACCCTTCGTCGTTAAATGTCAAATCTACAAGCTTTTCTTATCTTATATTTTAATTACTACATAGATAAAATATCACGCAGTGAAATCTTTAAAAATAGTACAAGTCGCTCTACATTCATAGTAATACACGGCAATCTATATCAGATTTATCATAAATTCCTACTATTCTCGATTTTATTTATAATTAATTTTGTTATTATAATTAATTTGCCGTTGCTAAATTGAAGAATTTACTTTTTGAACAGCTTCAACTGTAATCGAAAATAATACATAATTTATATTTTTTAAAATAATCTATATATAATTTGGACGATTTGCGATAAGTTCTTGAATTATACAAATGATGGATTTATTATTTTATTCGATTGCTATTTGTAATCTATATTGTTGAATAACAGGAATGAAATTACCGTTTGTTCCTTGACTTTGCACTTTCTATGATATTTCACAGATGTCGACTGTTCACACAATTTCTAACTTGCGATGTTTTACGCTTTTATTCACTTATCCACCAAAATTTACCGAAAAAGTACGCAAGTTATTTATACAAGTTATTTAATTTCTTCTAATATATAATGACACATTTTTTTTACTTGCAGTAATTGTGTGTGAGAGTGTGAAAGGTTGAATTTTACTACTCTTAGGCGCAAGTTGAATTGAAGACTCACTGCAATATTGAGATCCTAAATGCGATTTAATTTTGACTTTTTGCTATACTGAAGTCTCTTAATTTCATTTTGATTTGAAGACAATATTGAGGTCCTAAGAGGATAAGTTTACTGCGTCTAATGATGCGTCTAAAATCCAACACTCTGCAATAAATTATAAATATATTATATATTAAATATATTTAAGCTATCATTACAATTATTTTTTATTTATATATTATATTTTATATATTTATTACTTTAATTTAAACTTCGCGAGAATAAAACCGCTTTTTTACTGGCGTGTCTTTAAACATTTTCACAATTGAATTGTGAAAATTGTAAAAATTACTTGAGTTTTTGTAACATATGGATAATGTAATGACTCATAAGAAGATGACTAATCTTTATCTCGATGATTAATTAATGACATACTAAAGAGCTACTTCCGAAGCTTTGCCTTAGATGGCAGCAGCCAACATGAAGTGCTATCGGTAAAGTTAAGATAGTAATACGAATTCGCAAAAGCTTGACAAAAAAGCAAGGAAAAGAGTAGTAAGGTAAAGTCTAGTTACAAGTGTAATATATATAATAGATTCTATATATATATTTAAATTTTTAATTTCATTTCTAATTAATATATTAGAAGGAAATTATCGTCCCGGGAGGCCAACTGTTTTAGATACGCTCCTGTAATCGATACAAACCTGTTTTCCTGCTGTCGAGTCACTAGTTGACAGACAGCATCAAAACGTGTTGCGAGGAAACATATCGCAGAGTTTGCGTCATGAAAGTAAGAGAATTATCTTTGTCATTTTAATAATTGTGTACATAGATATACATGTGTTTATATATACGTGTTTACGTATATGGCTACGCTTCTGCTGCATGAGAATGTGTATGTGTGTGTGTTTGTGTATGTGTATGTGTATGCGCGCGCCTCTTTTAGAGATGTTTTATACTTCTAAGATATTGTATATTATATTTTATATTGCATTTCAGATTTATTGCTTTATTAATAGAGTCTAGTATTTATCTATGTTTAGAGGTTGCGTAATTTTATACATATAGAGTTTTTTATACTTTGAAAGCTTCCTCACATCGCATAAAGTTTATACCGGAAAATGCTTTTAATTGCCATATCCCACTCTTGAGCGATTAAACATTCAAGTTTGAAAAGATTTATTTGAAAGATGTGATGAGAAGATATATTTTTTTCCAGAGAATTATCACTAATCCAAAATAATTGCAATAATTCACGCAATTTGAGAAATAGAATAATTGAATCAATATCTTGCATTATACATTTCTAATAGATAAATCTTAACTCTCTAATCTATTCTGTTTGCAAAGTTTACAAACGTAAGATGCTGGAAAAACAGGGGGGAGGGAGGTGACAGATAAAAACAAGCAGATCTACCGATCTGCACACTATGGCGGAAATTGAGTTAAATGATGTTCAGGCAAACAGATCTTTCTCAGAAAGCACATCTTTCCTCGGTTTTTTTTTCATCTCCACGCGGAAAAATAGCGCGATGTAGAGAAATCCACGGATCTCTGCGCGTGCACCGCGCTGCAGCCGCGCATGTGCGTCCAAATAGCGGCAGTCCAGCAGCTGCTGACAACGTCATCCTTAGACGCATCACGGTCGTTTAGCGCGAGAAAAGTTTACGTTTCGATCGCGTCGCGTGGTCGTTTATATAGAATTTCGCGAAATTCAATGCAACGCGGTGCTCGTCATCGGTCCAAGTTGCGATCGGTCGCATCATACAAGTTCGTTTCAAGGTAACATGTGGTTCCGTGCAGGAATTGTTGACTGCTAATCGACTGATAATAAATCCCGGGTTCGATTTCATTCATATTACATATATCTCTTAGATAACGAGGGATTTTAAGAAGCTTAATAAAGAAGATTGGATGCCTAAAAATTAAGAAGACCAAACTTTAAGAAAATTCAAGAAACAAGATCTATGAGCAAATCGTGATAATTAATTGCGAAATCGCATTGTTGAATAGGAAATCCAATAAAAAAAAAGAAGAAAAATTTGTTTCATCTTTAACGCGACGATTAATAATGGGCATGTCACTATTTGCTTGTTGCGTCCGTCAGGTGAGTTGTTTTGTTTCTACATTACGATCGTAGAAATGTATACGAATTAGGGAAAAATCAATTCCATCTTTTGTAAATTTCTTAATTTTAATGCCAAAACATTATTAACGCTCTAATCATGATTAGCTGTGTTCTCGTAAAATTAAGAAATTTACAAAAAGTGTAGTTGATTAGTCTGACTTCTAATTGTAAAAGGCTCATACAGTTGCTTATTTGTTTGACCTATACGATTAAACTTGAGTATAAGCGAGGAGACTGTGTGATTTTAATCGCGCAGTCAGCTGATCAACCGCGCGTATATCAAATGCGCGAAATCGACAGCACTTCTCTTTATTTAATATTTGTTTGTTTTTTTCTTATCCTAATACTTTAATGTTATACTTAATATTAACGCATGAAAATTACAGATAGAAATCTTTTTTATTTATAATATTGTTACTTTTACTATTTATTATATGAAATTTTGTATAACTATTTGTTGACTAGAATGCAAAATAGCTGAACGCTTTTATGTATAAATAATATTATAATTTATTTTTTCTTCGCTTTCTGTTACCATGTGTAACTTTTTAATACATTTTGAATATATCCTATGTATAATTTTTAATACTTTTTGTCTTTTAATATTTTTTTTTGTTTTTCTTTGGACAAATTAATATTTTACGTTACTTATCTGACAAGTAGTAGTTTTGTGAAAATTTAAAAAATTTAATAAATTTTGTTAAATTTGTTTTAATCAATATTTGTAACTATTAGTGCAACTATGATTTTTCTTTTAATCTGTTATACATATAATATATATTTTTAAAATTAATATAAATAAATAAATTTATTAAAAAATTTCATATATTTATGCATAATTATGAAATGAGTTAAGCAAAAAATGTGAATTATGTGAAAAATTTAGAATAACGGATATCAATGCATTATCCTTTCTTTCCGTTCACAAGAATACAAAGGCTAGAGCAAAATAATAAACAACATCGACAATTGTTTCACAATGCGAGATAGCCTGAATTTCCTTCGCTCACCCCTATCGTTCAGGTGGCAGAATCGATAAACAGAAAAATGAAGTAAACTACAGGACCGCCGTGAGCGTTAAACAAGTGCGTGCATTTTTTTACATGTGTATATGTGCGTCGCGTACGTATTCGTATGTGTATGCGCGCCCACGAAGAGAGTGAACGTCAAGCCGCTCGCTAGGATGAACAGATACATTTTACGCTACTTAACGGATTTTATGCTCAAGTGTCAAAGGGACCGGCGTCCTTGCTGTAATCAGCGGGGGGTTGTATTAATAGAACGACGTTTCGCTGTTGTTTAGAA
This sequence comes from Lasius platythorax, assembly GCA_963971435.1. Classification (NCBI taxonomy): domain Eukaryota; kingdom Metazoa; phylum Arthropoda; class Insecta; order Hymenoptera; family Formicidae; genus Lasius; species Lasius platythorax. The sequence continues at coordinate 18,136,858 of OZ020539.1, forward strand.
TAATTCGCGTCTTTTAAATCCCCGCGTTCGAGAGCACGACATAAGAATATAGATGTCGATGAAAACTTGGAATCCGATCACGTGAATTAAACGTGAATTAAACTAACTCGCGTCCGATCACGTGTCACGTGAATTAAACGTGAATTAAACTAACTCGCGATCGCGTCAAAACCGGATTGGTTGACGGACCACCGTCACTAATTGATTAGTCGATGGCCTCGTGATATCGAGATTCGCTCCCGGAAACATGTACTAGCGACCAGAGTCGAGAAGCTTCGCTCGAGGAAAGCACACGTGCTCTGAACTCCGTTTTTCCGTTTTCGAAAGTAATAGAATCTTTCGTGTGCCGGTGCGTCCGCACTGCGGCTTTATTTTGAGAAATAACGTTTCTTTTTTGTCAGAAACGTTCACTGATTGTAGTGATTTAATAAATGCCAGTGTCGGCTTCTCATACAAGAAGAGCTTATACTCTTACACGCACTCTTTCCTCAATCATACTATCTCTTCACACACAATCTCTCCTCACTCACACTTTCTCGTCTTAAACAGTCTCTCTTCACACGCCTCTCCATCAAGGAGTGAAGAATTGCAAATTCGTTCCGCATTTTTTTTGTCTGTCGACAACAGCTGTTTTGCAAAATTTTTCTTAGAATCGATTTCGTAGCCCTTGGCTTCGACGTCATCGACGTAACGCGCGAAATTATTCAATACCGTTTAAAGGCGAATCACTTGCTTATATTTTTCAGCAAAATCTTACGAGTATATACGTATCACTGCTTTCTTCATTTCTTATTTTTATAATCAAAATTTCTACAAAAAAACAACGTACCGTTTAAGAAATATAATATGTGCAAATTATTCAAGAAAATCTTTTCAAACATATGCTTATTGTTAGTCTTTACTAAAAATTGAGATTTCTATTCAATATTAGATCCTTAATGTCCTTTGGTTGATCGTATCCTACGCAGTACGCAAGTTTCATTTGTGAGTGTCTTCGCACGAGAGTCAGTTTGCAAAAATATTATCTCTCTTCGTAGAATAATCGACGAGCGGAAGAAGCGCGTCAGCAGATGCTAATGAAGGATCCTCCGGAGATATCGTGGGAGAACACGCTGGGCTCGCCCCATGGCGTGCCCTTCGACGACGACACGAAGGAATTGCTGAAAAAGTGCCTCGATGTCTCCGTCCCGCCACCGACCAGTGTGGCGGAGCTAATCAAGCGGAGCGATGCGTTTCCCGTAAAGTTTCCAATTAGCACTATGAGATGCGCCTCCCTGAGGGACAGAGGGATCAGCGCGGAGACCATTGAGGTTTGCGTAAATCTAGCAAATTATCTGATCGAGCATTAAATGATATGTATGTATGAATTAGAATGGCAGACGCTTGATTAAATATTCGTTAAAGATATATTGCTTGAAAATTCGACAACACTCTGTATTTTAGTTAATTGATTTTCTGAAGATTATCACATTTTGTGTATCTCTTTCTTAAAGAAATCATAGTTCTGTAAGTTTAAAAATCTGAGCTTTTTCTCTTATTTTCTGTGACGTACGATAATTTCGATTAATTTCAATGCAATTGCAAATTTGGTATCTTCCAATTTCGTTTTTCATTCAGTCAAACGCGAATTCGACATATCCGCTGGTACACGAGGCGATGTTGCCCTTGATTGCTCGATGGTTGAAACACAAGCGATTGTACGGTAGCGCTGTCGAGAAAGCCTTATATAAAGACATAAGTCTCATCCAATTCATTCACCGTCTGCTGGAGAAGAGGGCTGTTTGCTTTTACGGTCCCAACGATCGATGGAAATTAATTGATAACAAGACCGGCATTGGTGGATGGGAGAGCGTTGGTACGAGCAATGAGAAGGAACCATTGGTAAGTACGTGTTGTTTTTTCTTTTTTTTTCTCAAATAAAAATACTTTATTATATACAATAATATTTAAATTATTTAACTAACAATAATATAAGTAACAAAAATAAGAGTAAATATATAATATTTTATACGATAATAAAGATATATATATTATTACATTTTTCTTTTACATAGAAAATAATTATATGAGAACTTTTATATATATTTTCAAATTTTTCTACAATTTTATTTATATTATAAAATATTAAATAAATACTAGAAAAATATGATCACAATTTCTCTCCACTTCAATCACTGAATTAATTAAATATAATCAAAGCTTCTCTCAGTTTTGCTTTTATAAAATAATATTTTAAATAAAAATTCTCATCTCTCTATTTTGCACTTGATTGCAGGCTATTAAATTTCCTCTGTATATCGATATAACGTCACATATGTTTACCAATATTGGAAGTTTAAAGATAATATATAAGATATTAAAAAACAATGTATAGGGTTGCTCTCTTTAATACGTCTAACATCTATTCATTTGTGATATTGCGACAGCTCCTAAGCTGTGTAACCGTCTTTACTATTTGACAAATAGGTCCTAAGAAAATGCTTGAGTTACGACGAGATAAAATTATCGGCGATGATGGTGGTGTCGTCTCACACGGAGTTCATAAACGACGGTTCGCGAAAGAATAGAGGCATCGTGAGCGGTGACCCAGACGCAGTCCAACCTCGTGGGGTTATTATGGGTGTCATAGGCACAAGGTTTTATGCATTTATTTAACCCCGCCTTCTACAGGAATATTTTTATACGTGGCAAACACTATGACGTTCTTGTCGTGTCTAACAGATGCGTGTTCTATTTTTATCTCCTTCGCGCGTGCGATTATTTATACCTGCGAAAATTGTTCATAATGACTATTGAAATCGTCACAAAAATGCCGACAATTCTTAACGAGATATTTTTATCTCTTTTTGTTTTTTTTTTTAATTTTTTTTATTATTTTATGTACATATATTATCTTCTGTTAAGCTTCTATAGAGAGAATTTCTCCTTCAAAAATTTATTACAATATCTTATTAATAAATGTGTGTATAATTGTACCATTTCATTTATCATGTAGATTCGCAAAGCCCCGATTTATGGAGTATCAGGATATTCTCATTACACCGTTGCAAAACAACATGGATAACGGGTGAGCAACTATTTTCCGCAATAATTATGTTGCGTTACAAATTTTTTTAACGGCACTGATTTGAAGATAAATTTATATGTAAATTTGTATGTAAAGTTTCTTTCCTTACATCGTAAGCGAAATTCTTTCGAAAGAATCAATTTATATGAGATAGATATGGACCTGGGATGGATGGCACGTTCGAAGAGAAACGCGGGATGCGTGTTTTATGGGCGAAGCTTTACGGCACGGATTATCATCCGCTTTATGAGGAAACCGTGAAACGCGCTAAATCGAAAGACAACAGACGTTACCTGTCGTTAACCAGCCAGACTATCTTCGATATCGAGAATTACATGAAGAGGACCCTGCTTTCCGTAGAAATAATATTGCTCGACGCGAACACTCGCGCCGAGAAGCACAACACGACCGCTTTCTTGCACGTGGTCGGTTTTGGCCTCGGTTAGTGGCAATAATCTTGTCGTCGCAACGAGATTATATATAAGCTTGAATTTTATATTAATGATTTATTGAAGCTGTTTTGTATCTTTCTCTTCGATTATTGACTAATTAAATGACGATTCGTAGGTGTCTGGAAAATAATTCAGGATCAAGAGATCTATTTCCTGAAAACGTTCGAGCTCGCGATTAAAAAGATGAACAAGAAGCTTAAGTACGTTTCTGACATCATGTTCTCTTACTTCCATCAGCAGAAGTGCGGCGGCGCAGGAAACGGCGATTATCTAGGCGGTTAGTAAATAATAAATATATTCAATAATAAATAATAAATATTTACAAACATCCTTTCTTCTCTTAATAATGAAATTTTCAGACATAAAAATTCATTTTGCCGTGAGAGAACCACACAACAGGCTATTTCGAGCTACCGATGCGAATAAATTGCTCATTGTCACTTATGCCTGGGATGGAAACTCGTTGCCAGGTATTTAAACATTCTGATTATAATATTTTATTTTATTTTTTGCTTATTTATTGCCAGTTTTCTATTTATTTTAATGCTGTATTTAATAAACCCGTTATTATACTGGCGAGAAAACTTTGTGCAAAATATTTTTCGCAAGGCACTTGTGTTCTTTCTGCAGGAAACGAATTCTGGGATGGTGCTCTAGAAACCAGCGGTGATCCAGCGGCAGCGTGCAGCAGCCAAATAACCGAGCTGCATAATTCCAGAATCAATCCACGCGCGTGCGGCGCCAGTTTGCACGTCGCATCCGCGGAGCACGGAGTTCTGCACATAGCGGATTACGCAAAGCTTCATCTTACTTAGGTAATATCCGATACGCGCCTCCTTATCGGCGCAGATCTTCTTTGCTGGAAGTTCGATTTTGTGATCGTAATCATGTGTGAAATGATAAACGATGTTGCAGCTTCATGCAGCTTGCCGTATCTTTGCATAATCGAAAAATTGCGAAAAACATAATTCCTACCTTATTTTTTAATTCTTTAATAAAATCATTACAATGATTAATGATATATCGCATGTATTTACCGGAGTATATTTTAGATCGAAAAAATTGAATTATTGACAAAAAGTAATTATTAGGAGTTTATTAAATGACTTATCCTTTCTTCTCCCACTCCCTATCTCTTTATGTAATAAAAACAATCTTTTTACTAGAATAAGATGTTTAGAAAATTGTCCATAAATTGATAACAAATTGTCGTCATTCATATAAGAAAAATCTTTATATATCAATGAAATACGTATTATATAATTTAAACTCGGCATATTTTACCAAAAAAACGCAGTAAAATAACGAACACAATACGTGATGGTATTTTTGGTACTCACATTTACGAAAATTAAAAAAAGATCCATTATCAAATATATGTATATGTTCGTTTTTTAATTGCACAATTGATCGAAGTTCTATATTATCGATTCCATAATATTATTTTTTCATCTATTGTTTCTTTCCGAGGTATATAAAGTGACAGCTCACAAATTTTAAACTAATAAAAAAAAAAAATATTGTCGTTCAAGTCTCGTGTACGAAAAAGCACTTCACTGCAAAACACATCATTCTCTCGATACATTCGCCTAAACTTTAGGAAAGGGCCGGCCCGGCGAACAACGGGCAACAACGACGACCGTCTCGATCACCGCGCAGCCAGCGTAGCCGCAGTGCGGATGTAGACTGCTTGAAGAAGTACTCGGAACGTCGCGTGGAGGATCGCCGGCACACGGAGATCACCGACACCAGTAAACTGGACACGTCGAGATGGATGCCGTTGCCGAGATACGTGCCGCGGGGACAGCAATCGCCGGGGGCCATCAAGAGATCGTCGAGGGACGAGCGGCAGGAGAGCATCGACGAGACGGCGGCGATGACGACTACGTCCGTCGAGAATCGATACGCCAGGATCGAGCCCGAGATCGTCGGTCGATCTCAACCCTCCGCCGTCAGGAGTTACAGCACCGACGTGACCGCCACGAGGGGCGCGGAGAAAAGCATCGTCGAGCAGCGAAGGCACACGGACTGCAGCGATCCGCGTACCATCGCTACGAGGTTGACCGCGCACATTTTCCACGTCCGAAAGCGAGAAATTCCGTGATCGGGATTGTAGTTGAGATTCGTAGGCGCGATTGATAGTCGTTACGGAGCCTCCAACGGGTAATGGCGTCTAGTTTCGGTCAGATGTTGTTGCTCTGCTATCTTCCGTGTTCGTCTCTTTCCTGTCTGTACGCTTTTGTATGCGCGATGATTTTGAGTTTTAGCTCTGACGATTTTGTTGATGGAAATTCACGTTGGTCGACGTGTACCACGCCGAACGGTACAACGTGAAAACATAGTGGTGCCTGGTTTGCTCCACCGACCGGAACTAGTCGCTAATATTTTTTCACGTTGTGACGCTCCTCGTATGTTTGTGATTCGCCGCGATTCCAGAAAGATTGATAAAAGTAACTAACTAACGAGATATAACTTTTCGTTGCACAGAATACTGAAATGTCTCAATGTTTAAATGTACTTTCTTCTTCCCTGTTTTCTCGTGGGATAATTATTGCCATGAAATTATTTGAAAGACAGTTTTGTGATTTAAAAAATCCCTACAAATGTGCATGAATAATTGGTATTGATTTTGTGATTCTGTGATGATGTCTTTTCTCGCAAATTCTAATTTAATAATTAATTACAAATGAACGTTCTTGATACAAGTAAAGTAATTTATTGCGGCCGAAAATTACGATTGTTAATCATAAATAATATTAGCCTTTATCTGTCGAGACTCGAAATTTTTGCTTTATATGTGTATTTATGTATGTATGCAGATAAAATAGTAAGTACTTGTGATTTTAGAGCAAAAATTTGATCTCGAACATCTGATCTTCTTTAGATGGATACCACAAGTTAACGGTGCGAAGTTTCGCCGAGAGTCGTCTCCTCTTGCAAGAGACGGCTGTGAGATTACACAGAGCGCGGCTACCCGATGGATAACCTTTGCCAAAAGTCCATCACCCAGTCCCATACCAAGAATAAATCCCGAGAGAAGAGATTCCATAACGGAGCACAGCAAAAAGGACGAAGAGCCGCACAAGGACGCAGATTCCTCTAAGTGGCAACCCTCCAGAAAGTTCTCGCCAGCGAAGAACGAGAAAGGGCATTTACAAAGACAAGGTACGCGATGCACAACGACTTTTATACACGTCTTCCGATTCATAATGCGATATTTAATTGCAGACGACTTGGATATTGGCAGAGATCGCTCTTCGAGTTTTGTCGATGCTAACGAGCGAGCGAACATACTCAGCCAACGTATGCGAGATTTGTATGATTTTAAGACGGAGAACGAGTGGCCGAAGAGGGCGGGAAGCTCCCAGCGCGAGAACACGTGGATCAGTAAGAGTAGCAGCGAGGAGGAGAGAGGCAATTATCGGCCGATTCGTAGAAACAGTCAAGATTTGGAATTCAACGATAGAATCGACATATTCAAGGTACGCGAATTAAGATTTATAAACGATGTACGCTTTAAGGAGTCAACATACATCTCGCTTTTGCCTTGCACTTTTCTTAGACCAAGGTTCAGCACGAGGAGGACACACGACGGCCAAAGCGCAGTACCCACGACGCCAGCGAGGTGTTCACGAACGAGCAGGAGGACGAGCGTCTACGAAGGTTCAACGACAGACTGCGATACAGCGAGGATCGCGGCACAGAGCGACCTCGTGGTCGCGAGCGGCGCACATATTCGGACGATTACGACGAGAAGGCTCGGCGTGCGTCCCGGCAACCGGAATCGCCGACGATCAGGCGGAATCAACCAGAATCACCGACGATGAAGAGACCGTTAGTGAACAAGGAGAACAAGCGGAATTCTGACGTGAGTGCGAGATCGCGCGACTCGCGAGTCAGCTACGTAGAGGTGGATTTTTCGAAGAGGGATTCGCCGCGTACCAGCGACGCCAGTTACGCCAGCGTGAACCTCGGTAAGCGAGGTAGCGTCGAGTGCAAGAACACGCAGAAGTTCCACGAGATACCGCCGAGGAGAGCCTTCAGCCAGAGCGACGAGCGACGACCGTCCACCCCGGTGCCGCCGATCGAGTTTAACGACGAGCGATACGTCCCCAAGAAGCTGTCGTCGGAAACTCCGAAGAGAGACAGCACCAGGTACAAAGTATACCTGACGTAGGGAACGCCTGCGAGAGCGGACGTTTCGCGAGACGAACGCCGCTTTCGCAGAGTTTTAGATTAAAGTTTATGGACGACCAAGTGCGGAAGTACAAGTACATAACTCTCGATGTAGATGGAAAAACAGCTGTGCGACGAGGTGGATTTCCCAACAAGATTCGTAAGTGTAAATACGTGTGTATTGTACAAAAAGTTCGTTGCGCGGCGATATCCAATGTGTCAATTGTCTTATGTTGGGCAATGTCCGTCATTTTTGTCGTATGAAGGCGAGAAAAGATTGAAAAGTTAGAATATTTACGAAGGTGAATATATAAATATAAGATATAAGCAATTTTCTCGGAGAATACACAATGGCATCCGTTGTCTGTGGATAACTGTTAAACGTTCAACTGTCGTTTACTGTGTTCACCGTATAATAATACGATATGTACACGGATGTATGAAACTCGATATATTCTGTTATAGAGCTCTACAATAATATAGCACCTACGACCAACGGAGACGCGGAAGCCTGATAAAAATGTATTTGTAACAAATTTACAACGGTTTACTACGTAACCAGAAGTTTCCTATTCGTGTTTTTCATGTCACTGTCCAAAGCGTAACTGCGATATAATAATTAATACAAACGGTGTAACGCAAAATACATAATAAACTATTCTTTGAGGAACACGTCCCCTTTGCCATCTATAGATACAAAATGTCTTCCTTTAATCAATTTTTTTTCAGCAAATAATTTTTCTTTAACAAAAATGTATTTTATTAAATATCTGTTGATGTTACAGTTCTCAATAATCAAAATATTTAAGAAGTTGGAAACATCTTATAGTCTAAAGTTCAACAGAACAGAAGCATTTAGAAGACAACCGTTTAGTAAGATATTAATATTTTTAGAAAAATATTCTTTTTATAACAAGACGAAATTTTTATTAAATCAATACAGAATAATGTATATATAACACAAAAATGTTTAGCACGCGAATTGAAAAGTATATTTAAAATTTGATTAATTGAGAATAAGATTTTTTTATATGTGTATATTAACTCAAAAACCTCTTTTCAAGAAGTTATTTGATTTCATATCGTACTAATTATTGTCAAATACAGCAAGAAAACAATATTTACACAATGTACGTAATGTGCTTAAAGTAAATCGATCATTTGACGAACCGATATCTCTCACCGATGCTTCATTTGCGATCCGCGCCACACAAATCACCGCGGAATCCTGAACTCGAGTCCTTCACGAAGGCGACTTTGACTCTCTTCCTGACCGGTACACTGTGAGCAGGTGGCGGCGGGACTCGACAGTCCCTCGAAACTTGCTCATCATCGTCTCGTTCGATCTTGAATCTCTTCTGAGCACAGTTTGATCCGCTCGATCCTACCCCGTTCGTGACTGGCGTGTGACTTGTCAAAGACGAGGAGGATCCATTGGATATCACGCTAGTGTTCGATGAGATCTGCGGTGATTTCGGGAAACTCGAGGATCGTCCGCCCGAGGGAGAACGTATAAGATTTCCATTGTTGTTGCTGTTGCGAATGTTGCAGATATTACAACGGTTGTTGCGAGCAATAGTATATTACACGCGTGAAATATTTATAATATTTATAATAAAAATGTATAATAATTGTGCTTTACTACTCTATTAAGGAATACAAAAAGCGATCCAATGATTTTCAAAGAGCTTAGAGAAACTTACAACTTTATGAAAAATCAAATGCCTATCGATTTTTTTTTTAATTCCTCGAGTTTTTATAAAGAACTAAACTAAACGCGGTACACGTAATTCACCTGTGAAAGTTGCCTTGAGTAACGATGATGGAAGGTGTGACACAGCGTTTTCCGGTGGGAATAGCTACGTTGAGCCCGGTCGGTGCGATCATCAGCAAACTGCTGCCGTTCTTGTCGCACGTCGCGTTATGCCTCTGCATGGAATAATTGACGCGAAAGACGTGAGAATTTTCCGACACGTTCTGCTTCTCTTGTTTCAGAAAGGCTATGGCCGGCTTCGCGTGATACGCCACGGGGTTTTGATTGTGATTCAGATGTGACTCGCATTTGATGCGCACGTCGTGCTGCATCCCATTACGATCTTGACCCTTTTGCCACTCGAGAACATTGCTTAGCAATCTTATGTACCTATGACACAAGATTTGTGTTATCTCATTTCAAGTTCGAATATCAGGTAATCCACAAATTTTTTCTTTAATCTCTCTTATCTTTATTAAAATATTACTGCAAAATGTCTCTATATTATATATTATACATTTCTGTTAAAATTTCTTTGTGTTTCTTAATTGTTTTTAAAACAAAGGAAATGCTTATTTCTCAAAGTTCAAAAAACATGACTGAAACTGTATGGATATTAATATCTGTTTATACTTGAGATTAAAACATTCATTTCTATAGCTGAAAGCTACCTTATCGCCATCCTTAATATCTCGTTCTTTGACAGTTTCTTGTCCGGCGGATGCGTCGGCACCAATTTACGAAGCTCGGCGAAAGCACCGCTCACATTCTGCTGTCTCCATCGTTCGCGACTGTTGGTGAATAATTTTCTGACTCCCAAGTTACCTACACGAGGCGTAGGCGATCCCAAATGACCACTTCCGGAAGACGAAATGCCGTCTAACTATACCAGATTATTATGAATTTTATTAAACCATCGCTAATCCAACAACTGTTATTTCGATATTCTACGGATTTGGAGAGATCACGGTAAAATTTATTATATTTTATATAATATGGAAACTTTGAGATTTTGTAATTTGGCAGAGAAAGATTTTTGATCTCGCTCACGGAATTAGAACGATCCCGGCGTCTTTTGCTTTGATCTTCCTCGTCGTCGGTGTCGTGGGAATAGAACTCGTCGGAGAGTGTCGCCTCCTCTTCGGTGTCCCTCGATGTACCCGGGGAATCGCCGGCCTCTTCCGGAAGCTCTCCTTCGCCGGACAATAACGATCCCGCTGGGGAACCATTTTCAGCGTCCGCGACTCCTATCCCGCAGCCACTGTACGTTAACATTGGCTGCAAGGGTTGATAAGTATGAACAAATACGACGAATGTATGCAGTAAAAACTTTGCTATCGTTTGTAAATGTCGTCATGTTTCCATTTTCGTCGAAGCGAATAATCATATAGAGATTATTGTTTTATATTTATCACAGCTTTAAAATTCATTCCAATTATGCTAATTCTATATTCTATAAGTCTATTTTGAAAATCAATCTGTTACTGATTTGCAAAGATAATTATTATTAAGAATAAAATCTCCATAGTAACAAGAATAATAAAACAAGTTTGTCAGATGGACACTGTCGACAACCTCGGATATAATTAGCCTACATAGCGCCAACAGGAAGTTGATACTGCGCTTTCTTCAATTGTCCCTGACATTCAACAGATATGTGTGCCATTCGATTTATCTTTATGTCGGCATTAGTCATACTATATATGCACTTGCTGTTCACATATCAGTTTTATTTATGTGAAGAAGGAAGCATTTCCGTTTGTATGTTTGCGTCTTCTTTCAGTAATAATTTTATATATCAGCACAATTTCTTACTTCAAATTATTCTTCGTCAAAATATCTATCTGCGATGTGGATGATTGATTCCCTGTCAGTTTAAAAAATTCGTAAATCTAGAAGAGATGTTATTTGTCATTTCGTAAATGGTATTTTTGACAATTAAAAATGTCGATAGATGCGCGATGACAATGCGCTATGCAATTAAAGAAGAATGCCATATTATTCGTTTCATGCTTGCGACGAGTAGCACGATACACGCATACGGATGCATTTTTTTATAATATTAGATCTTTGAAAAATGGTTAATATTTAATAATAATTACGGCTCAAAACAAGAAATTTTTTTGCATTATAATTATTGTATCGTAATTAAGCACAGTATTTTCTAAACTCTCTACGATAAACAATTGTGACATTGTTCCAGACGCATATTTTCGCAACCACTGATGCACAATCACATCTTGAGATCCAGATAAGGATTGTAAAAAAGGAAAGGTTTGAAGAGAACACACGTTTTCGAGCGATGACAGGTAATTATTACACACACACACACACACACACACACACGAAACAATTAATACTCACCATGTTGCGCGCAAAAAAAAAAAAAGCCAATAGTAGTAAATACGTGAAATTAAACGACACAGGTCGACTTGGAGAACGAGATCTCTAGCTCACATTGCGATCGTGATGGAGAGTAACACCGATGTCGAAAGAGACGATTTGACTAGCAGCGAGTCCAGGGTAACCCTCCGGGTAAATGAATTTCACGAGGGCGGAGCGCAGGCTTATGGGTGGAGCTCGTATCAGGTCCGTCCCATTCGTGCTCCATCCAGCATCCCTGTATCGACGTTCTCCACGCGGATCATATCTTTATATATCCGGTGAAAACGCAAGATCCATACTTCATTCGTGCATCGATTCCCGATTTGCGTAATATTCTTGCTCGAAAGATTTGTACGATATATAATAGATATCGTAACACGTGGTTAAAAATGTCACTTTTATACTTTTCACATTTTTGCGTAATTTATGATTGTTAAAAGAGTAACGCTGCTTATTAGTAAGTTTTATTTTCTATTATCTTTTCACGTCAATTTAAAATAATAATTTGAAGAATTCCGATAATAATAATAGCAATGAAAAAAAGTGCATCTTAATTTTTTGGTTTCATGTTTGGTATAAACCATCGGCATTTAAGAGATTGTCAAGCAAAAAAGTTTGGAGAACTAAGAAAGAATACTCTGAGTCTACAAAATTTATTTTACTTTTAAATTACAAGCAATTTTTGTATTTATGATGGATTAATTGGCGATGTAGAAAAAGTTACCCGCTACGATCGGACACGCGTTTGGCAATCGAGGGTAACGCACGTGTCCTTTATACGCCTTTTATTCCGAGATTAAGGTGCCAAATTTATTGTATCTGGAAGGGGGTCTGGCATTAAATAATTTATATTTAAAATTATCTAGCAACACACACACAAAATGTCCCTTACTACATTCGTTAAATAATTTATTGTATATAAGAAATATGCACATATTTTTATTGTACGTTGACATTTTTTATGTACCGTGCTCTTGCTGTTTTTATTAATGTTTTCAAATTTAGTTAGAAACTTGTTGCAATTTCTACATATTTGTGGAGTAGTGAAATCAGTACTATTGCTAAATTGCACGAATTCGCGTATTTCAGCTCTAAATAGACATGAAATAATAGAGACAGCTGCAAGATGTTGCTCGTTATCTTTTAGCGCACGTGTATCTACGTATGCAAAAAGAACGAATCTGTCTCCACTCTCTTTCTGTTTCTACTCCTTGCTATGTGTTTCGAAGATACTTCCTGCATCGCATAAATGATGCGTGTCAAGTCACAGTCTTATCTTATCGCTCTTGTCGTTCAACTATTGTCATCGCGGACAGAGCAACTTTTTGTTCCTTGTGATAAGCCGATGAATAACTTTTAGGAAAACGAATCATGTTTTGTCGACAAAAGTGACCATATCGTGCCCTGCAAGTTATTCGATTTCTCTCTTTCTCTTTATCTCTCTCTCCTTCTTAATTTTTAATATATATCATCCTTATCATCGTATATTCCATGTTATCGTGTATTCCATATCATCGTGTATTTAATTCTTGAGACATCTAATAACTTTATTACGATTATCAATTATCATTTTTTAAATAATGCCATATATGTAGTACAATGAAAACATATCATAGTTTATAAATACTAGTAATTGCTCATCCCATTAATTTCCTTCAAATTATTTTTGCATACAATTTTCTTATTTCTTTACAGTTGAAAATATTTGAGACACTAGAATATACCAATCAGAGAAAATTTGCATTTTTAGAATCTAAAGTTTATAAATTTTTTTATTGAGTTTCTAAAAATAATCGTCGCATATTGCACTTATTCCAGATCAGACCAGGTCCCACGCAGATTGGCTCGTAATGGCGCTCGAATGAACATCAAGAATGATACGATCATCTAATCGGGCTCCGACGATGATACCCCGACGCATCCTACTGGAAAATCTGTAGCACCCTCCCGAGGTGTCATAATAAAACAACCCGGTGGCCACTTGACGACAGGGGGTAGCCGCTCTCTCACCCTTAATGTATACTAAGCAGGGCTCACGTTTTTTTATGCTCCTCGAATCACGGAGATCCGGCTAATCGAAAGTTGATTGTTTGGGAAAAGTTTTTTCACGAATGCATTATCTATCGTTTCTTTCGAATATTAGTTTTTTTTTCTCGTATTTAAGATTAATAATAATTAATTGCAATATTTCTTCATTTTTATGCAATACATTGTGCAATATTATTATTTTTTTTATATGTGATATTATCGCGGATATGATGGAAATTTGAAAAATAACCAATCCCATTACGAGAATCGATAGAAAGGCACTCCCGGGTGCCCCCATCGAATTTAATAGGGGATATTTTGTAGCGGTTTCCCACAGGCTTGGCAACTCGCGACCCAATTTGCGCGTGTCAATGAATAAGGATAAGGTATTAATATTACCACCACCGCACACGAGTTTGACTCACGTGACTCTTATCGCGGTCTTTGATTCCATGCATTTTTAGATAAAAATCCGAAGAATCATTATATTGACGATTCATACACACACACACACACACACGCACACAACGCGATAGGAAGATTTATTTCCGTAATAAATTTATCTTAAACTTATGAATGTCAAATTTAATGCATCGCGATTTTAAAAGCTGCAACAATTATGAATATTTAGCAAATCCAGCGCGTTTTTATTTCCAGTATGCCCGGATTAGCAAGACATCGACATGAAGAATTTGCAAAAAAAAAAAGAAACGCGAAGATTAATTACAAAACAATGTAGCGTAACTGTTAATTAAGCGTCGAGGTAATCCTTTCCATTTTACGGCATCTTAAAAATTAATCTCCCGTCGATTTGTCCGCTTAATCCCCAAGATTAATACCTCACGCCGTTACTGGGTCCTCCAACAACTTGACCCTTGCGATTCCACGACCGTGAGGACGACGCGGGAGGGTGACTGTCGCGAGAGGACTGTAGGGCGGGGCCATCCCTTATCAGCGGCGAACACTCGCGCAGCCTCCGTTTCCTCGTTTCAACAACGTCCTACCCGAAATCTCGGCGACACTTTCACTTGTGTATGAGTGTCGCCGGGTTAGATAGCCATCTTCGAACGTCGTTTCCTTGTTGCAATAGCTAAATATTAAATTAAGTATTATAAATATCAACAACGATAATTAACGAGATTCAAGATCGTAGTTAAATTGGATTATAAAATAATTTTTTTGCGCGGAAATATTTTATCATTTCTCATTTCTTCTAAATTCCTTATCTTTTTAACATATCTTATTGCTTAAAAATGTGTTTCTAATAATTTTCGAAAACTAATTTCATAAAAATTCATCCGCCTCTGAATGCATGCCTCGGAACTATCTCTTACTGGATTTTGGGTCGAGCAAAATATGTCGTTAAGATGTCTTGTTAAAAACATCCAACTTTTTTAAAAGTCCTTTATAGCTCTCTTCAGCATGTTTTAGAGTTCTAGCTGAACCTTGAAGTTTAAGATTCTCTCATTTTTGGCGAACCAATTTCTTTCTATAATATTCAAATGTATGCTACACTTTTACAATCACCAGGCCTTTTTATCTTATATTTTTGAGCTTCTATTCAGCGGGACGCAATTGATTTCCGCTAACGGAGTTAAATCAATCCTTGAATGGGTTAAACCAGTGTTCTACCGGGCACACGTGTGGTACGGGGGGTAGCTCTCTCGTCGGAGTATGTCGATGGGAGAGAGAGAGGCGTGTCACTGGTTTTGCGCAGCGTCCCATGAACATCAACGAGCTCGAATAGAGCATCCCCGTGCCGCGAAAAGGGACGCGGAGGGTGAAATCAATTTTCGTTATCGCCGTCAACCAGCCGCCCCACGCTAAATCCCGTTATTAGTGTTTGTTTTCCACGTATGGCATTCGCGCTGACGTATCGATCATCGAAACGAGCGCGTACAAGACATTTAAAACGAACATTAACTCGGTTGCGTGTTGTGCGAATTACGCGACTGTTACATTACCGCTAATTATCTCTCTGGATTAGAATCAAAATGGGATAAAAAATTATTTTGGGACACTAATGTAAGACGTATAAAATGGACAATTTGCAACAATATTTGATACATTACATTGTGTTTTCTCTTTAAAAAAAAATAATAAGATGCTGCAATATTAATCACGTGAATAAATAACGATTGACACATATACTCGAAAATAATATTGGCGAGTAATTTTAGCATTTTATGATGCAGCCGAAATATATATGCATATATGTTTATTATTAATTGTTATGATTATGCCGTTATCGCTTATCGATTTTTGAATATGCAGAATATTCGTAAACCTGAGCTGCTAATGTGTTCGATAGTAAAATGAGTACTTGAATATAATCGTTCAATGAATCGTTTTATTTGCGCATACACAATTCAACAATGAATTATATTGTCATTATTACATTTCAACAATTAATTGTATCGTCCATTAACTTTAACGATAAATTTCAAGGTCTCAAAGTTATATATGTACATCGTATCGGATACGATATCTCACTCAACATATCACGATCTTGTATTGCTCGAAGCGCGTACGAATACGAATCGCAAATAATCTAGAGTATTTACAACACGTCAAAGTAGCCAGATTGCGCGAAATATAATCTCGGCACTCTATCACATCGATCTTTCAGAATGGCTTTATAATAAAGATATAACTTTTAAATATACACTTCATAATTACATAAAGAACGTAATCTCCTAATCTCAGTGTCGCGATCGACTGCGATCTATGTTAAGATGCAGCTTTATCGATTATTAAATCAATTAAGTAGCAAAATTAATGAATGTCTTTTCGATCGCACAGCTTTCTTAGCAAATATGGATATGATTTTGTACGTGCAATCGTAACACTTGCAACAAACTTCATTAATTTTATGATTGTGCAAAATACTACACAAATTTTCTAAGGATGTGCGTGTATTCGCCAAATGCGAATTAAGTCGTATTATATCGAGTTTTCTCGTTAATTTCAAAACAGATTCGAATACTCGAAAATTCGGATAATGCTCTCGGGTACGCAAAATTAGATATTGACAACTTAATTATTCCCTTATATATGGAAAAATAGAAACTTATTTTGTTGCCGAAAATACTTGAATAACTCCGAATTATCGAAAATCCTTACATCAAATAAATTCGATTTAAGTAGATTCAAATATTAAGAGTTCTGAAACTATCGAAAATTCACACATCTTTAAAAAATTATATAATCTAAATACTATAAATATACTATATAATAATACTATAGTAATACTATATAGCAATACTACATAGTAAATTCTATATACATAGTAATATTATATAGTAAAAATTAAACGAAATCTACATATGATTATTGCACAAAAGAGCATCACAGCACATTCTTCTCATCCAAAAAGCTTTACAGTTGTTATAAATCTAGGTTCAGTTTTGCAAACAGATTTAAATAGAAAATTAATTATATAATAGACTAAATATTATACACTATTCATTCAAATTAAGAAAGGATTTATATATTTAATACATATGAATTATTAAAATCATTAAAACTAAAGTATTGAACATTTTTATAAAGGCAGACTGATCAATAAAATATATATATTCCGATATTAAAGATACTGATTTTTTGATATTAAAAAAAACAAGAAACCAAATTTTCAAAAAAATTTAAAAATTAAAATAATTCAATTTCAAATATCCGCTCCTTTTCTTTTTGAGATCATTTTTCTTTAAATGACTTTAATTACAACAAGTAAAAGTATCGTCCGTATTTTTTATTACTGATTCAATAATTTGTAATAAAGTATCGAACTGTTATTATAATAATGCTTTCTTTTTCAGATATAGATTTGATGTAATATTGTTAATTAATATCGTCAATCATATCGATAGAGATAAATATAAAAAAATACTGTTGCCAATGCAATTTTCTAATGAAAAGCAAAACAAAGGATCAGGAAAGGTACCATAATAATACAAATGGTGTAAATTGTTGTTCGTGGCTCACACGTAGACACACCAACATACTCCTCGTTCCATTGCGAATCATTGTCGCTTAATGGCAATTCTAATACCGTTCTTTCTTTGCTGAAGATCTTAAACGGTAACGAGCACTCTTCCGTACTATTTTTGCATGCGTACACAGGATTTGAGGTATTGTAGACTGTCTTCAAAAGATCAAATTTTACTCTCACATAATTAGGTTGTATCTCATTCTCCGAATTAAATACAAAGAAGTAATATCCGTTTAGAGGTACTCTACAAACAAATTATATATAAATATAGTAGAGTATTATTATGGTAATATTATTATAAAGACATGTCTCCCTCCTTCTTTTTCTTTTTATGTAAAAATTAAAAATTTAATATAAAACAACTACACATGTGTAGATTTTGAAAAAAAAGTATTTATTAGAAAAAAAGAACTATGCATCTTGAACTAATGACTAAGACAATAGAAGAAAATAGCAACCGAATATGGACGCATTTTCATAAAGAAAAAATTTAATATAAACAGTAATTTTTATTCACTTACCTGTATGTTACAGTATTGACAATTGAAGCCGCAGAATGATAACTTTCGTGTTTAGGTGTACAATTACGATGCGGTGTCAGAGGTAAATTCAGGATGAGACCCTTGCATTCCAGCAGCCGCTCCTCCGAACTGCTAAACGAGCTCCAGAATTCGGAATTACTTCTGTCGTTCAAGGTTGTTTCGTTCACGGTGCCTCGATGCTCCGCAATACCGTCTTGATGCAACATATCCTAATGTAGATACGTCAACAAATTTACTTTGCATATCTTTAACTAAATTTACGAAGCTAGAAAGTTAAACTCTAAATGAAAGATGTGGACGAGAATTATATTCACACTTTGCAAACAAATATTGCTTTACATGTATCTATAAAAGTGATTGCTATGATTTGTTAAGTGTCATTATACGGCTGTATCTCTATCGAGAAAGAAAATCTCATAAATATACTGCGGAAAGATAATAGATTACGTAAAAGTAATTACTCGATTTGCTCATCTCTAATCGTATATAAAGTTTGGAATATATTTTTCCACTCATTTCAGTAAGTAACAAATTAAAACCCGTTATCGCGTTTTAATGAAGAAAAAAAACAACATGTTATCACGGAAGGAAACAATGTTATTTTGCGTATGCCAAGTAAGTCGCGTATTATTTTCGCGAACGACGAATTCTGTTTGAGATAAATTTATATCGATACTTTCGAGTAAACAAATAGAGACTTATTACGATTTATATCATTAGTACTTTCTAAACGAAGTGTTTTTAACGACAAGATTATAGATACTATGATAATTATAGAGATTAATTTATTACACTAACAAGCACAGAAAATACATCAAAAGGAGTAGAATAAAATAATACCAACCTCTTCTAGCGCTGCGTTGTCGTCTTCATCCTCCTCCGTTAACTGCTGCTGGAGCGGCGAAGAAAGAATCAAGTCTCTTCTCTTTCTCCGCTTGGCTTCTTTCGACAATTTCTTGTCATTCATCGTTTCATTCACCAGCCGTTTCAACGCGGCGCCTTCGGAATTGCTCCGTGTATCAATCTCGTCCATCAATTTACGCAACATTTGTCTACCACGATCGCCTAAGGAATTGATCTTTTGCAGGACATCTTGAAACACTTCCGCAGAGTTCATCTGTTTGGGTTTCGACTCTTCTTGCTTTTTCCCAATTTCTTCTGCCGTGCTGGTCTTCATTTGTGTCCTGGATATCGTAGGACTTGGATCGGAGAAAAACGTGGAGTTTCGTTTGATTTCATGTTCTTTTTCAGAGGTAAACGTCATATTTGAAAACAATTGCGTAGCTCTAAAACGTTTGAGTACATAATTATTAATTATAAAGAGAAAAGTTGGAGAAAAAAAAGTGTAATTTGTGACCAGAAATATGTTTGAATGTTGAAATTTTTTTAGAGAATTGAATCAAAACGTCCATTAAGATATTAGTTATTGAGGAAAATAACGCACTTTGTACTATTTTCCGATATCTTTTTATTATCGCCAGATGTGCTTGTCGACTGTTTCCTCCGCAGAGACTGATCACCGGAAGATGAATTCCCAGGATGATTTGCGGTCAGTGGCTTATCGATATTGGTAATATCCCTGAAGACAGCCTCATAATGATGATGCGGATTCTCTTTCTGCTTCTTCTTCGTATCTATAGTCTTGGCCAAGAGCTGAGTGAGTATATTTCGCATCGTCTTAGCATCCAGCTCGTGACTGCCCTTCTGATTCTCGGATGATTGGGAAATGTTCAAGCGCAGGGCGTTGCCTTTATGATGAAATTGTATATCCTGATTTACTCGTCCCATTTTTTCAGGTATGTTACTAAGACGCGTCGCCTGACGATCGAAAATGCAAATGGATTGAGAGATAACGCATATAGAAAGTGCGTTTTACAGATAATCGAAATTGAAGGAAAGATTTATATTCTCGACAGAAAGAAAAACGCACCTCCGTAGTCCTCTTCGTATCAAGAATTCCTTCTTCCTTGGCGATCTCAACGAGCTCCTCGAGTTCCTCGCTGCTGTCATCACCGATGAAGGCGCACTCGTGCAGATGCTTGAATCCACGGATTATCGTTAAAGAAGCACCTGGCCATCTGCAAATAATGGAACAATTATATTAACTTAATTACGTAAGTATTTGAAGGATAATATTACTTTAAATGTGTTAAAAATTTCGATTGAAGGAAACGAGTTTTTTATATAAAAGAAATTTTAAAACTCTCCCCCTTCTACTATTGAAATTTGCGTAATAACATGCAAGCCCCCATTTCTAGAATTCTACCTTACACAAGTTGAAACAGTGACGCTGCTGCCACGCAGAAGATAAAATCCCCAGTACTCCTTCATGTCATCTTCCATGACGAGGTGTCTCGTCATCGAAACCGGCACTGCTTCCTTTTCAACTACTGGTTCGTTGCTCATCAGATACGCGTTAAATGTGGCATTAACTTTGATCACCTGACTCTATAAATAGATTGCTTTACCATTTATTCTTTGTTAGTTTTTGAAGCGCGGATATAATTTTTGACAAAATTACATGCGGTATAAATAATTATTTGGCCATATTGCATTAAATATTGCAAATTCATTATCTTTTAATTTGTTATAATAATCATGATATATATAATTATATATATATATATATATATATATAAATTATATAATAATATAAAAATTATATATATTTCCTGAGGGAAGTAAATAAAGATTGACCTAAAATTTTCAGGAGGATATAGCATTGGGATTATCGGAAATAAAATATTAATAAATATTAGAGCAAAATGCCTTACTTGGCACCAAATGGTGGATACTTTGGCGTCGATCAGTCTTTGATCTGATATCGTTAAAACGTATAGCTGTTCGGAATACACGTGGTATCGTAGATACAGCGGTCCAGCAATAAGGACAGACGGCAGAAACATCCCCAGCAAACATAATCGCATCACTCTCAAAGGCACTTTATAATTTGATCTTCGCGGTTGCCAATCTCGCGGACGGATACCGTCCTCTGCAAAAAAGTCGTCAACACAAAAACGGTATGAATATTTTAATCCTCTGAATGTCAATCTAAACCCGAGATTCATTAGTTGAATTATATTATCTCCGATGAATGATTTTGTTTATATTCTTTAGAAATTCTTTTAATATAACTTTTACAAAGATAATTGACTTTCTTCCATTCTATTTGTTGCTTTATTTAGCATATATGTCGAATTTAATTAATACCGACTTGCCTGTTCCAATTCAGTCTTTCTTTAAATTGTTCAAGAAATTAAAAATTTTATATAAACAGCTATAAAATGATATTAAAAATTATTTTTTTTTTCCCTACAAATAGTGCTATGTGTGAAAGCAAGCGCGGAAGATTGCAGATGTTATGAGGATACGAGTTCCAAAAATATGAGAATATTTATGAGATACTTGCAGTGTTTCTTATGTTAAATCTTATGTTATTATCGACGATCGATGTCGAGATGTTCGTAATCACAAATAGACGCCTAATTAAGCGTATCGATTCCTTTGATGCGGAATGTAGCACATATAGCAGAGATATAGTTCTTTATCATTTATTATCTCCAATGAGACAGACCGTAAGAGATACGTGTCCGCTTATATGTGTACATATGTTTACGCGTGCGTAGGCAGAAAACAATGGAAAATTCCTTTGCAATTCTGTTAAATCGCAACAATAAAGTGCTTTATTTGACGGGATTCTTGCATTACATCGATACGGATTTTCGAGTTTGAAGAGGATCTAATCGTACATTATCGGCATTAAAACAGCGCGTGTAATAAAGCCTGTCTGCGCTTTAAGAGACGTTTGATATCACATAAATCGATTTTTTCCTACTTATCTAATAAAATCGTGTTAAGACAAATATTCTCGCGGATTTTGCACTTCAAATGTATTTTGAAAATTTATTGTACTAGATTTTCGGCGCTTCCCTTGTGTTTCCCAAAATGAAGATAATAATTTATTTCCTCTATTTCGAGACCAACAATACTCGTGTCGATTACGCGAGCGTTCGTTTGCCTTGCCAAAGTAACGTTACACGTGCGCTGCGCAAAATTGTTTACCGCATTCCATAATTCTATAAATTCCTAAAAAATTTGAGAACCGCTGCAATGGACTATATTTAAATAAAGATGTGTTAAGGAAAAGAACGCGGATTATGCGCAGACAGATCTTGTAAATTCGTGGGAGAATGTCGAGGCATTCTCGCTAGATTTGGAAATCAAGGTCATCAATTTCACCTTTGCACAAGACTACGCACACGCATAGACAGCATGCACATATGTGTGCGTGATTCAATCTATATAGAATGATGCTCCCTAAGATAAATTATCACGCATCACATTGATAAGTTCTTTCTTCTTTTTTTTTTTTTTTTTTAGCTATGAAGCGCGTGGTGTTGAATAGGATTATATTTACCCAGACGACGCTTGTGCAAACAAAGCATCATGAAAATTCAAACTTACGATGAAATACAGTTTACGATGAAAAATAGCCATCATCATCGAGAATTATGCGATTTATGGTAAGTAGATCATGTTTGATTCAATCAATTGAGACGTACACGATCACATTTTTCATACTGATTTGTTAATAGCGAATAATTCATTTATTATGAGAATATCACGAGTAAAGTTAATTTTAATAGATAATTTTTTCTTCTTTTTAAGTTTTCCATTATAGTAAACTTATCGTTATAAATGTTTAAAGAAATTACACGAAAATTTCTTTACGAATATATTCGCTTAGTTATCTTCACTTTAAAATAGATTCGGATATAAGAGAAAACACAGTCATCTTGTTCGTACATCGCATTATGTTTTGTTTATAAAAAGAAAGATTAATTTCCGCATGTGTACATTTCTCTGTAATGTACACGTGCTGCTGAAATTGCAGTGACCAGCCAAGAGAGAAAGAGAGTCGGGAACTTGAAAATAAAGCCAATCTGTCTTGCAACGACAACACACGCCATTCGGTACCATTAAGATTAATAAATCATCTACATAAGAGAAGAATGCGCGATTATGTGGAGTGAATGTACCGCCTCTCTTTTTGAAGACAGTGTTTTCTTTTATTGCTGCACAATGCGGCTGACGATCATATTAAACGTTTATTGCAAAGTTCATATGTATATCATTGAAGAAAGGCTACGAAATACACTCTTGCAAATTTTCTTACTTTATATTATAATTATAAAGAATATTCCCCTTATATTTTTTCCATTAATATTTTTTAATAGAAATATGGAATCTGTCGATTGGATGGATTATAAACGAAAGAAGCATGTGTTCATGAGTTCTCTATAAAAAGAATATAATGCATCATTATTTAATTTACATGCATTTTAGAGATGCATGTAAAAAAAATATTATCATTATTTTAAATGCAAATTCGGAAAGCAAACAAAGCGTCGCGTTGCATTTTTATATGCGCAGTGACAATAGTCGATGCTCTCCGCATTTCTATGATACATTATCATTCGGCCGAGCTGATAACGAGAACGTCTCGACACGCGCAAGGCAACGATAAATTATTAAGATTCTACCAAGAGGAGATTTCTACCAAGTATATCTATTTTCAAAGGCGTCGTTGGCATCTTCCTCGGAGGATCGCGACATAGACGCTTGCTCGCTCAAGATTCGGGATACAGAAGTTTGCAGAATTTCGTTCTTCCTTCTCTCGAAGTTAGACTTTAACTTCAAATAGATAAAACTTCTTCAAATAAGTCGCACACACTATTCCCCGATATTTATTCTTCGCAGTCAGTTATGTAACATAATATCACTCGGCAATTTTAATTATCGCTTCGCTCGCACTATTGATATCACGTCAAAAACTTAACACTAGATTAATAAATTAAACGTAGCGTAAATTCCAACTTTGGAACTTTAACGATATTATTTCTTCGTTCGCGCATTAATTTACACTCTGAGACAAGGAAAAAACTTCGGTTTGAAGACTCGTTTATCATAAAAAAAAAAACGCGTTTAGTTATCTTCCATTCGGTGGAAGTTAAATAAAACGCGTGATGTGTATCGGTCGCTGTCGACAGATCAACTGAACCCGCGAACGAACATACGATGTTTTGTATCAACGCCTTATCGCGCTTTAATGCGCGCGAATTAAAGAAGGCTCTCGATCGACCTATGTATACAGAACTTGCCGCATGTAATACTCTTATATTACGCTTATTGCGCACGTAATGACGCTGATTACGAAATAACATGATTGTTTTTTAAAAGATTTCGGAATCTTAATTACACACACTGATTTCCGCTTCTCTCTTTCTCCCCAGTACACGCATTATTTACAATAAATAAGTAACTCGACAATCTTGCAACGTAAAAGGTCGCGTACGCGAAAAATAGTCAAAGTAGACGATAAGATTATTTAATTGCAGCTAAATTATTTCATTGACATTGAAAGAACTATCTTGTCTGTCGTTCCTAATAAATTCAAGATCGATAGAAATCTTATCGATAAGAAGTATATTTTACAGGAGTAAAATTTATAGATTTTATATACATCTATTTTTTTGTAATTGCTAATCACTTAAATACATAAGTGATCAATTATGATATTACAATAATTACAGATCACTTATAACGAGAGTGGTTACCGTTGTCTTTGTAGTCGTCTTTAGATTTCTGGGACTTCTCTCCCCTTCGTCGTTTATTCAAAGGATTTCGGGGATCATAAATCTCGAACCAATCGTCATTCTTCGTACTGGCGTCCTTGGCAAGCACTGGTACCTTTTCTTCGCAATGCAGAGCGTGTGTCATCCAAGACTCGTCATGTGGATCATCGTCTTCGATGTCGTTCGATGTGTTCTTATCAGAATTCGCGATGTTATCCTTGGCGCTTTGAAGTTTATTCCTGAATTTGCTTAACAGTTCCATCGTGAAATTCTCGCGCGTTTTGCCCTTCTTAGGCAATTTTGCCTTTGCTTCTTTATATTTTTCCTGAGTTTCTATGTACTCTTTCATTATTTCAGACTTACTTTCCTCCTTCTCGGATTGAAGCTTTTGGTCTGCCTCCTTTGCTTTCTTCTCATTTTTCACGCTTCGCTTTAGATCGCGTATTTCTTTCCTTATTTCTTCGCTGCATATTAAATTTCAAACAATATGAAATATAATTGTTTTGTATTCTAAATATATAAACTCTATTTTAGATAGGTCGAAATCTGTATTTTTAAAAAAATGTTACATACGCCTTTTTCTTTCGCTCCTCGTCTCGATCTTTTCCCAAGTAATATTCCTCGACTTCTGCATCTTCATTTAACTCTTCAGCTTTCATCTCATCATCCTCAATTTTCGGCTTTAATTGGGAAGTCTTTTTAGAATCTTTCAATTTATTTTTTATCCTTTCTTTTACAGCTCTGTTATTTAACACATAATATTATGAAAACTATTTTATTTTATGCAATGATTTTCTACAAATAACTTACTCTTTTTCTTTTGTTAGAGCAGCCAATTCTTCTGGATTGTGTGTTTCATCATCACTCTCCCAATCGCTGCTCCGATCCTCTTTGATTTTTTTACTTGGTGGTTCATCTGGTTCAACCACAGGTTGCGAGCTTAACTTTGGATCGGACAAGCAATCATGTGCTGATTTTCCTTTGCCGCTATATTGTCTATTTAAAACTGATGACTCCTCTTCGTCTTCTTCAGCCTCTTCTCCAAATGACAATAGCTTGAAATTCCTAATATATTTGTCTAATGTATAAAAAAACCAATAGATGTTTATTATTTAAAACAATTTTAGATTTATCTTACTTGACACCAGTCTTTTTATCTTTCTTGCTTTCCTTGCTATCTCCTTTGCTCTCAGATACTACTCTTGGAACAATATCTGGAAATGGATTACTTAACACTTGCGTTTTTAAAATCTTTTGCGGATACTGAGGCCTGTCATTCTGAAATTAAATATTACATAAAAGAGTATTACATCACATTATTTGTTTATAAAATATTATACATTAATCTTTTTATGTACAAATATTAAACATTTACTTCGTCTACAAGCGCATCTTCCAATTTGAGCATATTGTAAATTGTTTCGCCAGTAACTTTACCAAAGATAGTATGCTTATTTTGTAACTCAGGTGTTGAGCCCAAGGTAAAGAAAAATTGAGAACCATTATCATCTTTACCAGCATTGGCCATAGCAAGTAAACCTCTCCGACAAAAACGTAATCTTGTGTGAAACTCATCCTATAAATACACAATATAAAAGATATAGCCAGATTTTAAGATTACACAAGAGCATTAAACATAGTCAGTTGAAACTATCGATAATTAGTACCTTAAAGGGTTGTCCGTATATACTCTCACCGCCTTCCCCTGTTCCTGTTGGATCTCCACCTTGTGCTATGAAGCCTTTTATAACTCTGTGAAATATTGTGTTGTTATAATAGCCCTCCATGCAAAGCTGTATAAAATTTCTGCAAGCCTTAGGAGCTTCCTTTGTCCATAATTCTAGATCTATATCGCCAACCGTTGTCTTCATCATTACCTAGAAAAAAATAGGCAGTATAGAGGAAAGTAAATTAAAAATAGCAATAAAATCACTTTAATTGCTTCATATCTTTAATACAATAATAATATTTAAAAAATTCTAGAGAGGAGAGGAGTTATACTATATTCTCATATTAAGTGATTTTCTTTATTAGAAGTTTAATGAAAAGTTTTATAACTTGTAAAAAAAACTTGTTTTTTATTTACATATAAAATAATTTATACTTACTTTGCCCGTCGTGGGCGGTTCTTGTATATAAATATTACTCATGTTTATAACCTCTTATTTCTCATCAATGGAACTGATCATATGATGAATGGAAAAGAGAGAATAAGAGAGAGATAGAGAAAACGGCGTCTTCCGACAGATGGCAGAAGTTCCCAATATTTTTATTCCGATCAGCTGTTTGATCAGCTCTGTGTGTGTGAGACACTCTTCTATAATAATTGAAACAATGTGAATGATTGCACTCTAATTGATAAATATGTAATATGATTAATACCCACAGAAATTATGCCACAACTATTATTTTGATGGTAATATCATACATTTATATATATAATTATAATTGCTATACGTAACATATTACACTTTTTAGCACATTTTTTTGCATAATGGGAATACAGCATCTGCATCTTACAATAATTGAATATAATTTAAATTCCTCTTTATTTTAAGAATCTAAATTTTAATTTCCATGAAAAAGTCGAATCTCTGGAACGTTGTTTCACAAGTGTGTAAATCGAATTCACTATATTGATAAAACATTCGCGGTATCCAAGAAACTTAGTTCCGTGAGCTCGTTCTTAAATACTAGAAGAAACCGA
This sequence comes from Lasius platythorax, assembly GCA_963971435.1. Lineage (NCBI taxonomy): Eukaryota > Metazoa > Arthropoda > Insecta > Hymenoptera > Formicidae > Lasius > Lasius platythorax. The sequence continues at coordinate 18,164,594 of OZ020539.1, forward strand.
TCAGTAATAATTTACAACTGTGCTTTAGATATCTTTACTATTAATCTATAATCTCGTAAATAAATTTCTCGAACAATATACCCTGTAAAAATATTGCAAAAAGTAATAGATTTAAAACAGGTGTATAGGATATGGCAAACAGTGAATCTGGGAGGATTTTTCATGAGAGAAACATGCATCCTTTGGAATCCACCTTCGCGATATCTAGCTACTCAAATTCAAATCTGAAACGTGTCAGATTGGAAGATTACATAAAAGATATCTACATCTCTGAATTTTCTACAGAATGGGAAGAAAATATACTGAACTTGATACCTCGCAGAGATAGACGAATACATTCTGCTTTCGTAAACTCGGTATTAAACGAGATAAAAGAGACGTACGTCGAAGATATGAAAGACTTCGTACTGAAGTCTATATTATCCTGCAAAATGTACAAGAGAAGACACGTCGCTTGCGAAGAGTGCGACGTTCCAGCTAACTCGAGACGAAGCATCATCGAGAAAGATACGATGTACGATCGGACGATATTTTTAAAACGTCGTAATCAATTGGCCGAGAGATATTTTCTCTCGTATCCGATAATCAGACACGTTATAAACACGGCGCATCGTATTCTGCCTACGGTAATTTGCGACTTCGAACGTTATCGCGAATTTGGAACGCTGACGTTGCACAGTTTTCGAGACATGATTCTCAAGGACATCAAGAGAGGTACCTTAGTGATCGCCAATCGGTTTTACACCGAAACGTTCAAAGCCGTGCAAAGATCGAAGCAACTGAAGGGGATCTCCGCGAAACGTCTGCCTCGATTCATGCGGTGTCTCACAAATATATTCGTTCAGCAGATTCTCAACGTGATGCTGAGATCGATCGATCACGTAATAAGTGTCATGAAAGACGGTCGTTTCTGTCCGCAAATTGAATTCCAGCTGGTGTGCGAGGGAGATCGGCTTGCGACTAAACCGGACGTGGAGGAGGTATTTTCGACGTATCACGATATTGTCAGCGGCATCGCGGGTATCGCGCAAGATCTGATTCCTCTGGAGGAATGGTTGGACATCAAGGCTAAGGAAAGGTACATAAAGATCGCGCTTCCCGACTGGTTCATCGAGAGATCGCATCGCAGCCTGCAGGAGATACTGGACGCTCTGTTTCGACCTGTCAACGAGCACGTAACGTTCATTTCCGCGGAATTCGCCGATGTGTGTACATCGAGTATCGAGAGCCGGATATCGTCCTTAACTTCCGAACGACTTCCGGATTTCGATGCGTATCTCGCGCATATATACAGATACAACGAGTATCTGAGCAAGACGAACTCTATGCTCTCTAATTTGTATTACAGCGTAGGAAAGTTGGAGCAAAGCAGCGCCAAGGAAACTCTGAGGCGGATCTGCCACGACGTTATAAACGTCCTCACGACGGCACTCGTCGAGTATCATCGAGATTTCAATCGTTCGATCTGTTCCAGCTTCGAGGATCTCAAGTCTACGGCGCTGGATATTCCGAGGGATGCAAACTCCTTGATACAATTGGGCGAATACATGTCGCGGGCTTCGAAGGTATTGATGAAGGAGCAGGAGCAGAAGATACGACGGTCGATCTATATGCTGAGCAGACTGTTGGAGATCACCGTATTGACGGACGAGCACGTTGACTTGAACAAGTCCACCGTCAACTGGCTGTACGATATCCAGCCGGTGTTCGCGCAGAACAATACGTTGTGCGAGGCGATGAAGAGTGAACTGGAGGAGGATCTTCAACGGCGGATAAACGCGTTGAACACGGAAGTTGACGCGATGTTCCCGCAGCTTGTTATCCTCGACGACATGGACGACATAAGCAAGATCGGGGAATACGCGGAGTATTACGAGGATCTGTTGAAGCAGTACAAACATATGGATAACGAGATGCAAGTCATTAATTCGGAGGAGAGACTTTTCAAGTTTCCCGAAACGGAGTTTCCGAAAATAGCCGAATTAAGGGACACGATAGTGCCGTTTTACACGCTCATATGTACCGTTCATCAATGGCGGAGGAACAACTCCGTGTGGTTGAACGGTCCGTTCGAATGCCTGGACGCGTCCGTCATCGAGAGGAAGACCGTGAATTACTTGGACGAGATCACGGAGATGAGCAAGACGATGAAGTCGCGCATCAAGATGGACGCGACGGCGAACAGGTCGTACAAATTTTCCGGCATCGCCGACGATCCCGATCCGATGCAACAACCCGCGCCCCTAAAATTGTGCTGGCAGGCGCTCAATAATGTTAACGAATTCAAGGTTTATTTGCCGCTCGCGATCTGCATGTGCAATCCGGCTCTCTGCGTTCGCCATTGGAAGGAGATGTCAGCGATATGTAATTTCGATCTCACGCCGAACGCGGGGACGACTCTGAGAAAGATGATAGATATGAATCTGATGGATAACATCGACAAGTACGAGGCCATAAGTTTGGGCGCCAACAAGGAGCTTCATCTTCAGCAAGAATTGGCCGAGATGATCGAAGAGTGGGAACCGATATCCTTCGAGATGTCGACCGATGCGGAATCCGGTGCGGTAACTTTCAAACATATAGATGACATCGAAGCGCTTCTCGGAGAACATCTCATCAAAGTCGAGGAGATGAGAGCGTCTCATTTCGTCAAGCCGATATTGTCGGCTTTGATCGACTTCTTCGCTGTTCTAACAAGGATCCAGGAAATCCTTGATCAATGGACGCACGTACAATTCCGCAAACTCCGTCTGCAGCCGATATTCTCTTATCCGGGAATGGAAACGCGTCTGAACCAAGAAACTTCATTGTATCTGGAAGCGACGAGAATTTTGCTGGACGTTAATAACAGATTTACGGCGAATCCAAGCTTTCGAGAGATCGAGAAATCCTCGGATTTGCTGCACGTCTTAAATGAAACCAACGAAAAATTGGAGAGAGCGAGCAAAGGCGTTAGAGATTACTTGGATGTTAAAAGACTGTCTTTCACGAGATTGTTCTTCCTCGATGATTCGGAGATTCAAAAGGTATTGTTCGAATCGACCGATATGGTAAAGCGAAATACATTTGTGCAAAAATGTTTCGCCGGCATAAAACGATTGAAGTTTAATAAATTCAACCGTATTCGGGGAATCGTCGGGCATCACGGAGAGATCTTACGTCTGAATGATAATATTTTCGTACCTGTCGACACCAAGCGCGAGGAGCAATGGTTGATACATCTCGAAGGGGAGATGAGAGACGCGGTTCGCGAAAATATTCGGCAGTATCATCTTTCCGTCGACGGGGATTCGACATTCGTTCCTGGCGATAATTTTCCAAGCATGACGGTCGTTTGCGGTTTGCAGCTTCATTGGACCTCGTCAGTAGAAAGATGTCTCACGCCGCTAAATACCGCGATGTTAAACTCCTTGTACGCGACTTATACCGATTGGATAATTTCGCTAACTAACGAATTAAGAAATAATTTGACGCGACGGCGTAGAGATCTGCTGATGTCATCGATCGTTGTCACGTTGGCTCATAAAGAAGTTGCGAGGCTGCTTTTGGACAGAAATATCACTAAACAAACAGACTTCGAGTGGATCGCGCAGTTGAGATACTATCGCAACGACAAGGTCGTCGAGGTATCGGTATTCGATGCAACGATCGAATACGGATACGAATATAATTATCGTCGACAGAGTATCGTTAACACACCCTTGACCGATCGATGCTTTCGTACTATATTACAGGCTTATCGTTATCATTTGTACAGCGGCATCGTAGGTCCCACGAGTTGCGGCAAAACGGAGACAGTCAGAAGCTTGACGGGAGCTCTCGCAAAACTATTTTACATCGTCAATTGCAACAACAGCGTCTCCTACGATTGCGCGACACGGATATTCAAGGGAGTGGTTTCCTGCGGAGCGTGGGTTTGCTTCGAAAATTTCGACCGATTAAAACAGGAATTATTATCGGCCATCGCTCAGAATCTTACGCAAATGAAACAGGCGGTATCGTCTAACTCGAAGACGATCAATTTCGACGGCTGCGATTTAACCTTGAACGTCTCCGGACACGTGTGCGTTAACGTCGACTCGGCACAGACCGGATATACCGATCTGCCGGATAATTTGAAGGTGCTCTTCCGTTTCGTGTCGATGACGGCACCGGATATCGGCAGAATCGCCGAGATCGAGCTCTTAGCCGGGGGATTTCTTCACGCGAAGAAGCTAGCGGTGAAGCTAGCCGTCACCTACAAATTGTTATGCGAACATCTGGGAGAGAGGCGTTATTACAACTTCAGCGCGTCGTCGCTGAAGACAGTTGTCGCAACCGCGATCGATATGAAGCGAAATGTTCCGGACGAAAACGAACACACCCTGCTGCTACGTTCGATGATAGATATAAATATCCCCCAGTTATGTACAGCCGATATACCTGTCTTCCAGCGTATCGTGCGCGATGTTTTTCCCGAATCCGATGTCCTGCCTTCGTTCGATTGTTCGGCGATTTTAAAGGCGCTCGAAAGCGTATGCGCCAAGAGATCTCTCGTGGCGCACCCGATCTTTAAGTTGAAGATCATACAGATTATCGAGTTGATGTACGTTCGTCGCGGTCTCATACTCATTAGCGACCCTCTGGGTGGTAAGACAGAAATTTTACGCGCACTCGCTGAAACTTTATCGTTGTTACAGGATCAAGGGAACACGATTGGCGCCGCAGTGAAACTCGAAACGATCATGCCGGGAGTAGTGGACAGCGACGCGCTCTTCGGGTATCTCTGCGAGAAGTCTGGCGTTTGGAAGGACGGTCTGTGTACCAGCGTACTTCGTCGCTTCACGGAAGACACATCGACGGATCGGAAATGGTTGGTGTTCGACGGGGCCTTGAGCGGTGCGTGGCTAGAAAACTTGAACACGATTCTCGACGAGAGCAAACTGTTGTATTTGACGTCTGGTGAACGTCTTCCCGTGACGGAAACGATGTCCGTCATCTTCGAAACGACGAGCGCGACCGAAATCTCACCCAGCTTAGTGTCGCGATGCGGAACGATCTACGTCGACTCGCATTCTATCGGCTGGAGGCCACACGTGCAGTCTCATATCGCGAAACACAGCATTTACGACGGATACGGCAAAGTATTGCGCGCTCTATTCGATTGGGCGATAGATCCGTGTCTCGACTTTTTAAGAGAGAATGGCGATACATCTGTGGATCGAGAATTACACCTTGTTACGTCAATCTTGAATTTATTCGAGATATTACTAAGAGACGCTTGCGAAGATTCCGCAGAGGACATAGGAAGAAGCAATCACTTTGTCGTATGGGCACAGGCCGCCTTGATTCAAGCTATTGCGTGGGGATTGAGCGGAAACTTGTTCGAGGATTCGCAAACGCGATTCAACGCTTTTTGCACGTCATTCTGGAGTGGCGCAGATACGAGATATCCGAAACCCGACGCGATTAAACACTTGGACGTAACGCTGCCCAACGAGGGTCTGATTCAAGACAACTTTTACATCTTCAAGGGTGTCGGAAACTGGAAGTACTGGGGAGACTTGCTAAAAAACGAGAAAATCCCCGAGATATGCAATTTCAATCAAATTTACGTTCCAAGCCTCAACAGTATAAAGTACAACTACATGTTCTTGAAACACGTTAAATATCGGAAGTCTTTCCTCCTGTATGGTGACGTTAGTGTTGGAAAGAGTAGTATCATGTACGATCTCTTGGACAACAGATTGCCAGAGAATTGTCTCTCCAATTTTTTCAGCTTTACTTCCATGCTTACGGTGACTAGGACGCAGAGATTATTGCTCTCGAAGTTAAACAAGATACGACGCACCGTCTACAGTCCGGGAAAAAATCAGTTCTGCGTGAACTTTGTGGACGATGTGAGTAGATCCGTTATGAAAAGACCAGAGGCACGATCCGTATTTGAGTTCTTACGTCAACTTCTTAGTCACGATTACTGCTACGATACAAGTGAATTGAGTAAAGTGTTCATACAGGATGTTATGTTTACGCTCGCGATTACGTCAGGAAAGATCGATGAAGACGTGTCTCCTCGATTCTTAAGGCATTTCAATACTTACGCGATTCCTGCCCCTACAACGGATAACATATTTAGGATATATTTCAACGTGCTGTCTGCTAACTTGAAGAAGAATCTGTTCGCAGCAGACGTCACGGGAAGTGTAACTAGTATAGCGAACGCAACGATTGACGTTTACAAGTCCGTGATGAAGACCTTGCGACCTGTGCCCAACAAATTGCACTACTGCTTTGATATGCGAGATATATCCAGAGTGATTAATGGATGCGGCCTGATCCAGAAGGAATCGGTGGAGACGAAGATAACGTTTATACGGCTGTGGGTGCATGAAATCTTACGCGTGTTCAGCGATCGCATGCTGGAAGAAGGCGACAAGGAATGGCTTTTCCTAAGGATCCGCGACGCGGTGAAGAACAACTTTAAAGACTCGTACGAGATCGCTTTCGATTATTTGCCGAAATACGAGAACAATCAAATTACCAAGGACAGCTTCGACGATCTCATGTTTGGAAATTTCATGGATACGGAGAAGAGCGGCAAATGCAAGCGGTACGAGGAGATCGGTTCGATGGAAGCTTTGAAGAACAGAGTCGTCGCTTATTTGGACGAATACAACGCAAACTTCAAAAGGAAAATGGACGTCGTCGTTTGTCGTTACATGTTGCAGTCTTTAATCAAGATCTCCAGAGTTCTGAGCACTCCAGGCGGAAACGTGTTGGCGATATCTACCGTGGGTTCCGGCAGGAAGTCCACGACCGCGCTCGCTGCCTTCATGCAGCAGCAGAGCTTGTTCGAAACCACCGCTGAGTCCTATTACGATTCGAATGCGTGGAGGGACGGCTTGAGAAGAGTCCTACGGGAGTGCGGAGCATTGCGGAAGGACGTTACGTACTTTATGAACGAGAGGCAAATGAAAGACGCGTTCTTAAGCGACATCAGCTGTTTGTTGAGCACCGGAGAGTTGCCTGATTTGTTCTCCGCCGAGGACAGACAGCGTATAATCGAAACGACGCGACTCCACGCTCAGGGAGGCGATCGAAACGCGGAGATCAGCGCGCGCTTGGTGATGAGGTACTTTGTGGAACAATGCAAGAATCGATTGCACTTCGTACTTTGCTTTAGTCCCACCAGCGCCGCTTTCAGAACGTACTTGTGTTCGCATCCTAACTTAGCGAAACACTGCACGGTGAATTGCTATCAAATTTGGCCCGATCAGGCGCTCTTGGAGATCGCCGTGAAGCATATGACGTACGTTAACGTGCAGGCAGAGATTAAAGTTCGCGCGGCGAGAGCTTGCGTGCAATTCCACGAAAGCGCGAGAGAGATGAGTCCGAGATATCGCGAGATGTTCGGTAGAATCATTCACGTGACGTCGTCAGCTTTTTTGCATATGCTCAAGCTGTATAAACGGCTGATGTCGAGGAAGCAAGAAGAAATTGTAGCGACGCGGAATAGATACGTAGCGGGATTGGAAAAATTGGAATTGGCGGCCGAGCAGGTCGAACAGATGAAGGCCACTCTGACGATATTGAAACCGCAATTGGAACTGTCTGCTCGACAGACGGTGATCACCATGAAAGAAGTGGAGAACGAGAACGTTACCGTGGAGCGAGCTACGATCCTCGTGAAGCAGGAGGAGGAAGTGGCGAATACGAAGGCGGAGATCGCGGGCGCCCTGAAGACCGAATGCGAGGCCGAGCTTGCCGTAGCTATACCGATCCTGGAGGACGCGCTCATCGCATTGAACACGCTAAAGCCGACGGACATCACGCTGGTGAAGGCGATGAAGAATCCGCCAGATACCATCAAGCTGGTAATGGCCGCTGTATGCGTGATGCTGGGCGTTCCGCCGGATCGCACTATCGATCCGGTCACCGGCAAAAAGTTCACGGACTACTGGGGCCCGAGCAAGCGTATTCTGGGCGACATGAACTTTCTGCAGAACCTGAAGGATTACGACAAGGACAATATAGCGCCCGCGGTGATGCAGGTCATCAAGAAGACGTACATGACGGACAGCAGCTTTACCCCTCACATAGTCGCGAAGGCGTCCAGCGCCGCCGAGGGCCTCTGCAAATGGGTCCGCGCCATGGTGTCGTACGACGAGGTGGCGAAGGTGGTCGCGCCAAAGAAGAAGAAACTGGTAGAGGCGCAGACGGAGTGCGACGAGGCCGAAGCGTTCCTGAACGAGAAACGACAGACGTTGGCAGCCCTGAACGCGAAACTGGCGGCGCTTAATGATAGTCTGCGGCAAACGTTGCAGAAGAAATTGAACTTGGAGACGGAAGTGGCGACTTGCACCGCCAAGTTGGTGAAGGCGGAAAAACTGATCGCCAGTCTGGGTGGCGAGAAGAGTCGTTGGATGGAGTGCGCTCATGATCTACAGATGAATTATGACAGCCTCGTGGGCGACATGTTACTCTCGTGCGGAATAATGGCTTATATGGCGTCTTATAACATCTCATTTCGCGACGAGATGTTGACGAAATGGAAGGAATTTATGGAGACTTCTGAGATACCCTACACTAAGACGTACGACTTTGTAAGTGTCCTGGGTGTTGAAATCGAGATTAATCATTGGCAACTCTGCGGTTTATCCAAAAATCGCTTTGCGATAGAGAACGCCATCATCTTGAACAATTCGGAACAATGGTGCCTCTTTATTGATTCGCAGAATCAGATGAACCAGTGGATCAAAACAATCGAGAAGAAAAATGATTTAGATATCGTTAAACTGACGGATCCCGATTACATGTCAGTCATCGAACGAAACATCGAAACTGGCGTGCCGATTCTGTTGGAGAATATCGGGGAGAGACTCGAAATCGTGCTAGAACCGATACTGTCGAAAAATATTTACAAGAATGAAGCAGCTCGGTATATCGATATCGGTGCAAAATCTATAAGGTATTCGCAAAACTTTCGATTTTACATCACCACAAGACTATCGAATCCAGATTATACGGCCGATGTTTTCAGCAAACTCACCGTAATTGATTTCTCGATGCCGGACGGGACTCTTCGGGACAAGCTTCTAGACATCGTCGTCTCGAAGGAGAGACCGGAGCTTCAAGAGAAATTTGAAGCGCTCCGTATTCAGGATGCCGCTAACAAGAAGGTTCTTCAGCAACAGGAGGACAACATTCTGAGCACTCTCTCGTCGACCACCACGAACATCCTAGAGGACGAAAGCGCGATACAGACCTTGGATTCCTCCAAGACACTCACTGTGAACATCATGAAGAGGCAGGAGGCAGCCAGATCGATGACGGAGGATATCAACAAGTTCCGAGATACGTATCTGCAGTTCGCCGATCATTGCGCGGGTTTATTCTGCACACTGACCACCCTGTCCAACTTAAATCACATGTACCGTTTTTCGTTCTCGTGGTTCATTCAGCTGTACGTTACCTCGATCGAGACGTCGAACAGAAGCGTCGTTCTCGAAAAACGACTGCAGTTTCTCAAATCTTCGTTTACGAGAAACCTTCATTCCAGCGTCTGCAGATCGCTGTTCGAGAAACATAAACTCCTGTACTCGTTTCTGTTGTGCATGAAAATTTTGATGGACGCCCGACAGATTACGCGAGAGGAAGTCGAATTCTTTGTCTCTTCGGACGCGGAGGATGATCGCGATCCGGTGGAATCCGCGCCGGAGTGGTTGTCGACGGATAAATGGAGACAAATTTGCAAATTAAGCGGCACGGTTCCCGAACTAGGCGAACTCGCAAATGACCTTCGTTCCAACGACGCGGCTTGGCAGAAATATTGCAGCGCGATACCATTTCGAAGCCATCTGATGCCGAGACCTTGGGCCGACAGTATGACACAGTTTCAGAGATTGATGCTCGTCAAGATCGTCAGACGCGACAAGATCATCGTGGAGATAATGCGGCTGATAGAGGACAGCATGCTGGAGGACGTGTTCAATTCGTATCCTCATCTTCAGCTTTCGGAATCGTACGCGGAATCGAGCTGCCTCACGCCGATTATATTTATCCTGCCGAGCTATACCTCGTCCCTGTCGCTCGTTTCCACTTACGCGAGCGCCAGAGGATATACCTCGAAGCTCGTATCCTTGTCGATGGGCGATGGACCGCAACAAGGTACCGCTGACGTTCTCGTGGAAGAAGCGCGAAAGGAAGGTGGATGGGTATTTTTGCAAAACTGCCATCACGCTGCTTCGTGGATTCCGCGACTCGAGCGAATCTGCGAGAACCTGAATCTATCAGGCACGTCCTTGGACTTTCGACTGTGGCTCTCCAGCTGTTCCATCCCGGACTTCCCGATCAGCGTTCTGCAGAACAGCTTGAAGATCGCGTACGACTATCCGCTACGACTGAAACAGAGCTTGCTGAGAGCGTATCGGTCGGAGCCCGTGAGGAGTAAAGAATTCTTCGAAGGGTGTCCCGGAAGGGACAAGGAGTTCTCCAAACTCCTGTACGGACTCTGCTTCTTCCACGGAATCGTCCGAGAGAGAAGGCACTTCGGGCCTCAAGGATGGAACGTCTCGTACGATTTTGACCACGCGGACTTCGAAATATCCGTTAGACAGCTGCAGAACTTCATCAGCGAGGCCGAGAATAATAATGTACCGTTCGACACGCTGCTCTATCTTATCGGAGAGTGTAATTATGGCGGGAAGATCGTGGATAGTCTCGATCAAAGGTGTCTAGGATATCTGTTAGATTCCTTCTGTAACGCTCGTGTTATCAGCGACAGCGAGTACTCGTTCTCCAATTGTACAGAACATTCGGTACCTCGGAGATGCGAGTATCGCGATATCATTAAACATATCAATGACATGCAACTGGACGCATCACCGGAAGCTTTCGCCTGCGACGAAAATGCTCTTATTGTAAAGGACGCTGCTATCGCCAGAGAATTCTTAGAATCAGTCTCTTATCTGGATCAAATCGGATCACCGAACTACGAGATTGTAGCGCAGGATCGAGTGTTGCGAGCGATCGACGAAATTAACAGCAAATTGCCTGCTTTATTTAACGTCGACGAGATACGCGACAAATATCCTCTTATCACGCGCGAACCTTTAAACGCGATTCTCATCCACGAGGCCGAATTGATTAACGAAGTTCTAGCCGCGATCGCGGATTCCCTGAGTAATTTGAAGTCCGCGTTAAACGGCGAGATTATCTTGACCGATTCCTTGGAAGATCTGTCCGCGGAGATAGACAGTAACAAAGTTCCACGCGCTTGGAGGCCGATCGGTTTCGGCGTCGTAACCGGATACTTGCCAAATTTTATCAATCTGCTCCTGAAACGTGTGAGCTTCGTGCAAAATTGGCGCGAAACCGATCTGCCACGTATCATCTACCTCGACGCGTTGTCCTGCTGCAAAAGATTTTTATCCGCGATTCTCCTCGTGTTCTCGCGACGTCGCGATATACCCGTCGAACAGATCACATTAGATCTTCGAGTGACAAATAATGATTCTACGAGCGACGACGCAGATGCGTATTACATTCACGGTTTACATCTGTCAGGCGCTCGATGGGATGCGCAGAGGCACGTGTTAATCGACAGCTTGACAGATATATTCTGGTACGATATGCCACCGATACGTCTTACGTGTAGGATAGAGGAAAGAGCTGTCGATAATATTTACGAGTGCCCTGTATATATCTCGCCGATCTGTAACGAAGTAGATACTGATATGAATAAGATAAGGGACTGTATTACAAGCGTATCTTTGGAAACTGACAAGTCGCACGTACATTGGATGAAACATGGCACAGCATTATTCTGCCAAGTTGATAAATAATTTTAAGGATATATTTATATATAAATAAAAATGATACAAGACGTTTTATGATTTAAGATATTTATTTAGAAATCTAATAAAAAAAAAATATATATATATATATATATATATAGAATGCATCATTTTGACATACATTATTTATATCTGTATGTGCTTTGTCGTTCGAGCTATGCGTTAAGTAAAATAATACAACGTTTTTTATATTCTCAAAAAAAAAAAACATTTGTTAGGATCTTAGTAGAAAAAGGGTAGGTAAAAGACGAATAAGCGTATTTATAACACGAGTTTCCAAAACACGGAAACGCGTGCTTTTCGAACGGACGTTCGAATTGGACCTCCGCGATCGTTCACATCCGGTCCGATTCCGCGCGGACGAAGGGAATGACAGACGGATCGAGGTAAGAACGGAGAAAGGTTGCGTTTTGTTACGGTGAATTCAGGGCGGAGATTTGTTCGCGGAGGGAGTTCGCAGAGATAGTGCGGAGAAAAGTGCGGCGGATAACGCAACCCGGATATCGAATCTGTCGCGAGGAATGGCGAACCGCGACGAGTTGGTCTCGCAATTCGCGGACGTAACTGGCGTCGAAGCCGAGAGAGCGCTATTTTACCTCGAGTCATCCGCCTGGCAGCTCGAGGTGAGACAGCACATTTTTTTCACGAAACTCTGTGAAGGAAGCCAAGTTTTTTTTTTTTCTAATCGTCTCCTTGCCACGAAACTCGAACGTTTCGTGATCCCGTTGCATCTTTTTATTAACCTATTATCTCGCGCGGTCAATAACTCTCCTTTCTCCAGGTGATCCATTTTTTTTCCCATGTTTCGTGACACTTTAATCATACAATGCATTATTTGTTTCCACATCTTTGTAACTTCGTAGATTCACGATAATTCGTCGCAACGATATAATCTTTATGGACGAAATTAAGATTACAATTATCGAAGCTTGACTCACATCGTAAGGTTTCAATTTTTTTCAACAATTCTGTCACATGCGTTGGCACATAGTATTTTTGCAGGTTGCCCTCGCTAGCTTCTACGAAAACGACGAGATAACTGGATTAGTGACTGAGGCTATCGATGATACGCAACAGGAGGAAGAGTTACAAGATAGAACGGACACAATGTCGAACAAGAATGTAAAATCTGATTCAACGGAGTCAAAGGGTGCTAAACCGAAACCTAGATTTGGAACATTGAACGATCTTCAGAACAAAGATAGCAGTTCCGAGGAAGAGGAGGGACAAGCATTTTATGCTGGAGGTTCTGAGCACAGCGGACAGCAAGTTTTAGGACCAGGAAAGAAGAAGAAAGATCTTATTAGCGACATGTTTAAATCCTGTCAGGAACAATCGATTGCTACGGATCCCCCAAAAATGGGAGGTCAACAGAGGCCAAATACATTCAGGGGCACAGGATATAAATTAGGTCAAACTAGTTCCGATAGCGAAGGTATCATTGAGTCTTTATTGTTTGTAAGAAATTGACATAAAATAGAGAGATAAAACAATGTTTATTACGTATGTATGTAATAGCAGTAGTGATGGGAGCAAGCACAGATCAACAATCTTCAAACGGTCTTATTACATTGAAATTATGGAAGGATGGATTTACAATAAACGACAGCGAGATTCGACTGTATGACGAATCTGACAACAGAGAGTTTCTAGCTGCCATTAAACGAGGTGAGATTCCGGCGGAGATTCGCCAACAGGTACAAGGCGCTGAAGTACGGCTCGATATGGAGGACCATCGTCACGAGAGCTATGTCCCATCAAAAACTAAGGTGAAAGCCTTCTCTGGAAAGGGACACATGCTAGGAAGGTGAAGATTCATCTTGCTCTATACTAATATTATTATTGATCTATTCTATACAGTTGTGATTTCAGATTTCTATGTTCTATTTTGCAAAGAGATTTCACTTTTGTAACACTACAAATATTTCAGTCCATCGCCAGCTACCGTAGGTATGACAGTTCCAACAGATCCTGCTGATCAAGCTGCCAATGAGACGCAAGCGAGAAAAGAATTGAATGTGGATACCTCAAAGCCAACGACAACGTTACAAATTCGTCTCGCGGATGGCAGTACCGTGAAGGCTCAATTTAATATGTCGCATACAGTCGCCGATCTTAGACGATATATAATAACGTATCCTTTGATCTTTCTGAAATCTTTCTAAACTCTCTACTTGATTTCTTTGTAATATAATTGAGAGATTCGATTAACAAATTTTTCTTAACACATAATATAGGATGAGACCTCAGTACGCTCTAAGGGATTTCAGTTTATTAACTGTGTATCCAACGAAAGAACTTGCAGAAGATAAAACAATTGAAGAATCTGGCTTGCAAAATACGGCTATAATGCAACGACTGAAGTAAACTTTTTCTAAATTTTTAGATTGAAAGATGTATAACAATTAGATATATACCAAATATATGTTAAATTGCTTAAAAATAAATTTCTATGAATTTTTATTAGAAATATAATACCTCTTTCGTTATATTTTCTTCTTTTATTGTATATTTTACCTGTTTCCTGTACGATGGCTTAAATCAATCAAGTTTCAATTCTATTCAAAATTTAGAACTATAAAAATTTGAAAATTGTGAACGCAACAGTTTTTTAAATTTAAGTTAATAAATTTATTTACAAATATTTTGTAATATCTGTAATAAAATTATCATTTTTGTGTACGTTTTTGCCACTATTGTGATATAAGAAAAACCAAGACATGAAACTATTGGAAGTAACAAATATAAGGAATATTTTATTGTAGATTAAGTCTGAGAAATGTACAAAATATTAAAATAGCTAACCACTGTTACGACTAGTTTTATAGCTATGATGTAACGATTAAGGCACCTAATATGAAAGACGATATATAATTATGATATATATATGAATTATGTAGTATGCAAATGACAAACATTATCCAAGATAGTGCAAATCAGCTAAATTAATATATCAGTCATGCCAAAATTTGTATCACTTTATATCTATATCGAGCACATTGTAAAGTCCGAGATATTTTCTAAGAATCGATGAGTTTTGCATATCTTGGGCGAATCTTAAAATCGTAAAGTCTTCTACTTCTCGACTGCTTTTGTAACTGTCGCAATATTTATATTGATTTACAGCAACCAAATCTTTTCTTATTTCCTTGGTGTATATGTGCGAATTTTGCAATGTTACATGTGGCTTATGTATGTAAATAGAATGATCTTCTAAAATGTTTACATTTCGTCGTTCGGATTTCGTCTTCTTTAACACTATCAGTGTAGAATTGGCGTATTTTTTATTGTCAGCTTGCTGCGTGCAAAAAGTTGCAGTTTTTAGCTTATAACGGTCGGCTAGCAGCTTGGTTTGTTTGAAATCTGCCATCAGATCGATCATTGCGTGATGATACTTCAAAACTACATATTCGTTCCATGAGAGAACAATGGCATAAGCGACATTGTTGTATGTACGATATAAACAATCTGTTTCGACGATTTCTCTTATGACATTTTGATCGATCTCCGTGAAAGGAAAGTTCCACGGTACAACAGTATATGTAAACTTCCAAAAGGAAGTCAAATCATTAGCCATTTCCTTTAACTTACTATTAAATTCATTTGAAATTCCAGAGTCATATACGACAAAATTATCCATTCCGATTAATGCATGGAAGCTGATGAAGCCTATCATATCTGCTGACTGCGTCGGTTTCATCGATGATTGCATCACGCACACTCCTATTCTACTGTGGCTCAAACTCCGTGGCTGCACTTTTATAGGAAAGATAGGTGCGTAATTGAGATACTTGTTAGACTTTGTAACAAATGTTATTCCAGTGGGAGTCTCATTACTGGTATACGTGCAAATAAAATGATACCCTCCGTATCTTGAATTTTCTCCTAGACTCGTAACGACTGCATTACCAATGGGGATAAATTTAGAACTTCCCAATATCGGTTTGCTCTCATTCTCGAAGAAGACGAGACATTGCATGTTTGAAACGCTGTTTATAGTCCCGAGTCCAATCGCTCGTATCTCTTTATTGTTAATACTGTATGCAGAATATATGTACAGATCATCCTCCAGACGTTGCCAAGAGGGAATCGGTTCGTCGAACTTCGCATTGAACGTGGTGAACATCGGATTGAAGCTCGTACAATTTGCATCTCTTCTTGGCCCGGGTTTGCCAAAGTAATTGAAAACTTCTAAGACATACCTTAATCTGTTATATTCGTGTCTATAGATGAGCAGAGATACGAGACTTATTACCGCTATCACAGCTAGAGCAGCCTGATAATATTTTCTCATATTGCCAATGTTGATTTTAATCTCATGTAATATTGTAGGAATCTCTCTAAGATAAATATCTATTATATACAGTGCTGCATTTTATAACCCTTATCATAAAATCATATTTGGAGAATATTCTGAAAAAGAAAATATAAAGATATTAGATAATATATTTCTACAACTATTATATTACGTGCGTATATAATTATGAATGTTTACTTTGTGTTTGTAATTTCATAATTTTCATTTAGCTAGATACATGTGTTATTTTTCACCAATGATGGCTCTCATAACCACAACTAATTGTTTATATTTTATTCGATGCTGAAATTTCTTCAAAGCAGGTGTAAATCAGAGAATTATTACGTTATTTCGTATAAATTCACGGTTGTTTTGTTGATACATAATTCTCTTATGATTTACTCCAATTCAATTGCAAAATAGAAAGATGCGATTTCACACACATATACATATAGCAAATTGCAGCAGATACACTAGCGATGCACCAATGCGCACGTCACGTGAACGATTGGAACACGCCACATATTTATAGCTGTCGTAAAATAAATATAAATATATACACACGGATAAATATGTACATGCATATACGTATAAACTAGATATATTTATTTTTTATTGCAATCGATTTCGTCTATTCTAAACATTTCGAATTCAACGGGAGAGAGCATTTCCTGTATTCTAAATCTAAATCTATCTTCCTCATTGCTCTTATTTCAATCATATATGTGCAGAATGAAAAAATTGTTACGCACTATCTTTCATTGGCTTTCTCATTCTTTTTTTCATTATTTTTTCTTTGATAGAAAAATACAAAAAGCCTTTGCTCTCATTTTCTCCAAAAATATTAATTTAAATAAGATAAACTTGATATTCTTATTATAAATTTATATTGTAATCATGCATATCCTTATGTGCACTCCTAAATAATAATAGTGTGATAATAGATTGTTTTATTTATAAAAATATGCATATTACATTTTTTCTATATCTTATTATTAAAAGACATTTGTATGACTCAAGGAATAATAATAAACTTTCATTCATTCAGTCATGTGATAAATGTAAGTGGGAAAGTAAGGCAAGAGGAGAATGCTAGTAAAAAAAAAACTGACGAAATAAAAAAAAAGTTAGAATTGAAAAATTATAGAAAAGAGGAAACTGACTAAATTACAATCTTCTATCAGTTCAATCACATTTCTTGTATTTTTAAGAACGTTACACAATGTAAGTCCTTCAGGACTCGCCTCAGGAATTATCACATAGTAAAAAAATAATTTAAGAATTAGAAAAAGAAAGATATCAGAATAACCTTCATATTTTTTAAGTGTGACTCCATCCATAAAAGACTCATCGTATGTAAACTCCTGTATAATGTAATGTATGTTGGATACATTTTCCAAACATTTACATATTACAAATATACAGTCTCTCTCTCCTTATGTATATTGAATAAGAATCTATACAATTGCATATTGTTCATACAATAATTCCCGTACTTTATAATAATCTTCAGATATACAGCCTTCCAATATGACTTTCCCAGCTTCATGCTAAAATCAATATAAAATTATTTATACGATTATATATATTCTACATATAAGAGTTGTCGGCATCACGTGTACTTTCTACATTTAATATATTGGAAAGTACAGGAAACGCGACAAATCTATTGTTACAATAACACTATGAAACAAACCCTTCGAACGGCGATAGTGTTATTACAACACCATAACACTCCTCCGCTAAATTCTGATGGAATGTTACTTTTATTTAAAACTTGTTTGAAGTCAGATAGTTTCAATTCATTTATGAATGTTGTTTGATGACCTGGAACCTGTGGAAAAACGCAAACGATGTAAATTAAGTAAGGAGTGTTCTCTAATCTATATATCTTTTTATTTGCAGCCTCTCTATATCTCACTTCGTTCAATGGCAAGGGTTCCAAGGTCAATATTTTGTCACTTTCATTGATCGCGTTTTCGGATTCGGTATCGGCGACAGCGTCTCGACAAATTTGATCACGCGCCGTTATCATCGCATCTATCCACGCCACTTCGGAATCGCCTTTACCCTTCGAGAAATTCAGTCCACTGACTAGTGCATCGGTCAAACGTACCTACAAGAACAAAAATGTATTTTGTATGACAAACTCTGATTTCTTAATAACTAATCGAAAGAAAAAAACGAAAGAAAAAATCTAAAAAAACTAATGAAGAATAATTTATGATCACACTATAGTGTCAGTGTGTAAAAACGATACACTTAATGTATTACTTGATAAATGTGTGTTTCCGTTGTGGCGTCCAGCGTCTCTCCTCTGCCTGGAATAAATACTCTCGCACCGGCACTTTGCGCCTGCTGTGCTAAAATCTCTGTATCTTTAGGCGAACCCCTGACTAAGACTACTCTCCTCGGTCTTAGCTGCGCTAAAATCTTTTGCAGGGACTCTCCGTCGGATCTGCCTTCGAAGTCTATGTAAGTTACCGCCGCGTTAACAGTCATCGCTCGCGAAACTTGTACACATTTTGTCGGAATGTCCGCGGCTATTTCTGGATGATGACTGGCTTCTTCCTGTTTCATTTCTATGTTTTCCTTATTATCCTCTACTTCAGGTGCTGTCTCTGCTATCTTATAATCTTCTGGTCTATAAGAATAAGTGTAGTAGGGAACAGAGAGATTCTCATAAAACGCTTTAGAAATATTCTTACTTTATGATTTCTCCGTATTCGTCTATTTTAATCTTCTCCTCCACAAATGGAAACATAGGATATTGCTTTTTACTTTGTTTAAAGAAACCAGGTTTACTCTCTTGCTTCACCAGTAAATCATGTTTTCCTCTCGCGCCACCAACTTCTATTTCGTCTTCTGATTCGGAACTCACGTCTGCAGTTTCCCTAATAAAATTCATTACAATCGAAGTAGTAAGATGTAAGTATAACTGAATGAGATAGGTAGATGCATATACACATACATTTGTTCCTGTTTCATTTGCTCTTGCTTTAGCTTTTCTCTTCTCTGATATTCCTCCAGTTCAATACCTTCGAGTTTCACTCGTCTCCTTACTTCCAGGGTAATGTTTCGATTTCCTCCTTTTTCCACTAAATCTCTAGCAAGTGTACCGGGAGATGTTCTACTCGTTAATATAATACTGTTTTGTGGATTAGTGCACCATTGGAGAAATAATTCTCGGGAAAATCCACATTCCATGTCTGGAGTGCTTGCAAGGACCACCTAAATATGACATTTAAGGTTAATCTTTGAAGTAAATTAGAAGTATGTGAGATGCATGTGTGCGTGTATATAAGTTGTATGATTGTGATTCTCACCTTTGGACTTGGAACTTGATTTAGTTCAACCATACTGTGACAAAGTTGCAAATGTTTAAATTGAAATGGATTGTTACGTGCACCTTCAAAGCTCCTCATTAACTTATCGCTCATCCATTCAATTTGCGATTTTGCA
Source organism: Lasius platythorax (assembly GCA_963971435.1). Classification (NCBI taxonomy): domain Eukaryota; kingdom Metazoa; phylum Arthropoda; class Insecta; order Hymenoptera; family Formicidae; genus Lasius; species Lasius platythorax. The sequence continues at coordinate 18,184,187 of OZ020539.1, forward strand.
AATTCTACAACGTTATAGCTCACATTATTAAGAAGAGCTAACGAATATGCAAGTAATCCTGATTCCTTATTACGCCACAGTTGATCCAACATGTGTGCCAATTCCAGTACACGGCCAGCGGTGTCTACACTGACTAATACATTGCCACCACCTCGCAATGTTTGCAAGATATTAGCTAAACAAAAATATAAATAGACTGTTAAAATTTCTTTCATTTATCAGTATTTAAGTTCAATAGAAAATACGAAATTTACTCATCAACTTCTCATCTCTTGTTCTTCGTCTAGCTTGCTGATATGTAGCATTGAATGCATCCGTTATCAATAATGATGGTCTTTGCAATCTCTCCAATTCACAACCGTTCAAATGACGTTCCTTCTTATGATTGAAATCAACAGCATATATTATATCCTCTTCCCCAACTTTCACAATTTTCCAAATTGTTCCACCAATCATATGTCCTGCTGGCAAAGGTGTCAGTGTAACACCGTAGCCTTTACCTTTCATTGATATGCTTTGATTGTATTTCAACTGTACAATTTTATCAAAAGCAGCATCAACATCGTCCAGAGTAAATAGATCAAAATCTTCCATATTGTGACGGGACTGCAACGTGAACACAATACTTTTAAATTATCTTACAATTAATGTGAAATTGAACATTTTTGTACTTTCATATGTTAAAGTTGCGTACCTGATACATATCATACATAAACATTTGACCCATTTTGTAGACAGGTATGGTGGCATATATGGGACAATTCAGGCCGCACTTACCTACCAGATATGGTAATGCGCCTAAATGTAATGGATCTGGATACGAAAGTAATACCGCATCTATTTGATTGACATGTCTGGAAATATAATAATTATATTATATTTTATTACAGTAATAGTTTTTTTTTTTCTGCAGATACCTTTTCAATTCTCTTATGAAATCCTGATCAAAGTTTTCGTCCCATCCACAATCTAATAATATTCTTAATTCGTCAACTTGTAATATATAACAAGGCGGAGATTCGTCCATCGCCCCAGAAACAGCGTGTAGTTTTATAATAGACGTCATCTTGTATATTTTCTTTACTGTACTATAAATTTATGCAGTACAAACAAATTGTGCTCTAGATGCCTAAAGTACTAATCACCAATTCTTTCTAATTTTTTTCATTCTTTAAAAACTTTGTAGCTCGACTCGTCTCGATTGCTATCGTCTTTAACGTATAAAGTAACAATTAATATCGCTTGTGCTTCAGCAAATGCAAATTTGCGTGAAATTTAGATCTTTATTGCAATATTATGTTGCAGTCAGGCTATTTGTTAGAAACTTGCAGCGATGTATAATATGTTAGAAAACAATCTCATCAAAATAACGTTTGTATATGCATTCGCATAAATAAATTCAGCATCTCTTTCAGGATGACATATTAGGTCTGTTCGCGCGTTTTGCTAGCACTGCCTAAAACTTTCTAGATATTTATTTCTACTTTTTAAACGAAAAAATTTGATTGGCTATTCGAGAAAAGGCCCTGTCGTCGGGACAAAAAAATCTTTGCCCGGATTGGTTAATATATAAGAACGTGTATTAGAAATTCAGCTTTACGTTGCACACACAAGTGAGTCGAGTTGTTCATCAATGTGTTTTATATGCAGAGTGATTCACACACGTGAGATCCGGAGTTTCGATCCAGAGTCCAGAGGTCTTCAGTCGTCTATTTACGAATTCAAATTACGTTGACTGAAAAATACTGCGTACGTAAAAGAATAATTATTATCATCTTCGATAAATTTGTTTTGGATAAGTTCTTTAAGAATACTCGATGAAGAAATTAGATATTAATGTGTTTGGTTAACTTCGTAAAGTTATATACAAACAAGAAAAGTATTCAGGTACATATATGCTATGATAAATTATATTTTTATTAACTAATGAACTCTATAACTATTAACCATTAATATATATTATATAACTATCAACTAATATAATTAAATCTAATAAATGGAAAAAATGTTTTATTTAACATTCTCTTCCACCAAACTCCAATAATTAATTCAGCTAGTAGAATTACCTACAACAAGATTTTATATAATTATATAATTTATTTTTCTAATGTAATCTTTTTTTATATGTCAACAACAAATTAATAATTCTATCTACATGAACAAAATACAGGTATTACTCTTTAATCACTGATTAAATTATCAGAGTTTGGTTGAAATAACCTTTAATCTATAATAAGTACTTAATTTATAGTAAATATATAATAAAAAATTAAAAATTTGCAGATTTTGAAATGTCTGAAGTAAAAGATAAATTGGATACTGCAGGAGCAACAAACATTGCTTCAGATACTGCATCCACAACAGATAATCAAAATGCAAATAAAAAGATACCATGCATTATTGTACTTGGAATGGCTGGTGCTGGAAAAACATCATTTGTTTCCAGACTTGTTTCTAGATTGCATGATGTAGGAAAACCATATGTCGTTAATTTAGATCCCGCTTGTAAAGAAGTTCCATATTCTGCTAATATAGGTAATTGTCATTTAACACAATGTTTTATTTACACATTTGATATTCTATGCAAGTTAATAATTTGACAGTATTCAATATATATATTTAATATTGCTTTCATCATTATGCTTTTGATCTAGCGAGAATTTTGTACTTTTGTTCATTTAATAATTGATTTAAAGAGAGCTGTTTTTTTTTTTTCAGATATAAGAGACACTGTAAATTACAAAGAAGTAATGAAACAATATAAATTAGGTCCAAATGGTGGCATAGTTACAAGTTTAAATCTCTTTACCACAAAGTTTCATCAAGTTATTGAACTTATTAACAAAGCTAGTGAAGAGCACAATTATGTTGTTTTTGACACACCAGGACAGATTGAGGTCTTTACATGGTCGGCCAGTGGTTCGATCATATCAGAAGCATTAGCATCTCAATTTCCAACCATTGTAATATATGTAATAGATACTGTGAGAAGCGTTAATCCTGTCACATTCATGTCCAATATGTTGTATGCCTGTTCTATACTTTACAAAACAAAATTGCCTTTTATTGTAGTCATGAATAAGGTTTGTGAAACTAATACATTTGTGATATACATCTTTTTTTACTATACATGAATTTTTGCACAATTTAGATATAATCGGCTAAACATTGATACACGATTAATTTATTTTAGATTGATATTGTTGAGCATAGTTATGCAATCGATTGGATGCACGATTTTGAAGCCTTTCAAGAAGCACTTGATATGGAAAGTGGTTATATCAGCAATTTAACACGCAGTATGGCACTTGCATTAGATGAATTTTATGGTCACCTGCAATGTTGCGGCGTTTCTGCAGTAACAGGTGCTGGAATTGATGAATTTCTCACGCTAGTCGAAGCTGCTGTGAAGGAATATGAAACGTAAGAAACACTGTACTTTCAGAATATATAAATTACAATTGAATGCTATGTTGAATGACACTGCGTAACTTTTATTTCTTGCAATATAAACAATAGTTTGTTTTCTTTTTAAAGTGATTACAGGAAAAAATGGGAAAAAATTAAGTTGGAGAGGGAAGCTCAACGACAAAAGACAGAAAAGGAACAGTTAGAGAAGATTGGTAAAAAAGCAATGGGAGAAGATGTACCATTGGTGACAACAGTTAACAATGGTCGTGAGAGCTCTGAAATCTATCTGAAACATGCATGCAATGAATCTAGCGAAGATGAAGATGGAACAGAAAACAAAGAGGAAGATAAAGATGAAGAACAGAAAGAAGAGGAGTCATTTAAAAGTTTTTTGGAAAGACATAAAATGGAACAAATTAAACGAAAGACTCAAGAATCTGAACCCAGTACAAGTAAAAAAAGTGATAATGTCGATTCTATTTAATTTTATATATAACTTACATAAAATGTTTTGGTTAAAAAATTATGCTTAGCTTATTTACCATAAAATAAACGAAACTTTATTTAAACTCTATTTATAATTGTATTGATAATGTTGACTATATTTACTTAAAGATAGATCGTTATTTTTTTTATTTGTTTTACATGTCAACATCATCAACATCTTACAATCCGTTTTAAATTATAATATAATCTTTATATATTTTATTAATGTGTGTATGTGTGGTAACTAGTTTTACTATCACATTATATATTAAATCAATTTAACATAATATTTATAATGTAACCTAAACTACATATCACACTAGGAAACTTTATCATAAATAATGTGAATATTATTTGAGGAAACATCAAAACCACTAGTTTCAAGCTAATTTCAATGAATGTTTGGAATATTAAAATGCAGACTACATTTATCTGTCGTAGCCATACGCCAAGGTAATGACATTATTTTGCCTTTGGACGAATTAATCTTCAAAGGAAGAAACGTTGAATATTTTGCATTCCGTTCTACGACAGATTTTTTATTTGGAACATTGTTGAGTTCGATCTCGTGCAAAAGAGGAATTGGAAAATGTACATGGTTGTTAATATCTAAAACATTTATAAAAACATATTTAATGTTAATTTAAACATATTTAAACATAATATTTAATATGTATATAATCATTGTTAATGTTTTCAAAGTAATTTTATTCTCAAGAGAGTTTGGCATTAATAATTACTATAATATCTATTAAATATATTGAAGTTTCGAGATACGAAATGATGTGTCAAGAAACCAACTCGAACCATGCCAAGGTTCTTATATGATGTCTGACAAGATGGAGTAGAATGAGTCACTTCAATGTAATTCTTTTACCGGATAAGATCAGATTTCCATAGGCTTGTATATCAAGAAAAAATATCATTAATTTAGATTGGTTCTTATATATATTAAAAGAGATTTCTGCTTTTTTTTTATTTGTTCATAAAAAATTGGCATATTTTCATGGATTTTATTAACATAATAATTATGCATTACAGTTGACAATAATTTTAAAAAATTGTTTTAATAATAGTTTCATCAAAAAATTTAATGAAAGAACAAATGAACTTTTTGAACAATACAATACATTATGACATAAATAATTAAGCCAAATTTCAGTACTTATACCTGTGTTTTGGGAATTTGTTATTCTTTTTAGAATATTATCCTCTCTTTTTGCTACAATCGGCCTTTTTTCGTGTTTTTGCCGATATTCTTGAATAATTTCCTCTAAAGTTTCAGTCAAAGCCAACTGTTGAGAGAAAATTACAATAATTATATAATATATCTATAATATTATTAATTTTTCTTATTAAGAAATAGATTACATTTAAAATTGAAAGAAATTAATTAATTTTAAACAACTAATATATTTATTAACATTAATTTTTCTGATCCCTTATCATATATATTGATTTAGAGAATCACATGAATATTTTTCTCTTTTACACGATCATATCATAATAAAATTAATTGTTTCGCATTACGTTGCAGCTCGTCATTCGGCAGATGCATGTACCTGACACAGTTTCAAGCGGGATACATAATTCGTCTGCGATCGCGGATTCTCCTCCGCCTCTTTCGTAGTCTCGTGCTGCAACAAGCATTTGCTCTTTCCACCGGTCTTCCGGCACACCCTGGACAGCAGATCGACACGCTCGGCGCGAAAGTAGTCGTGCAGGAACTCGTGCACGTACGGGTTGTAGGAATTGCAGATTGGATCCCGGCTGTGGGAGGTGACCTTGCGGAAACCGTAAAGGTTCAGCTGCCGGATGAAGCTCGTGATGTTGCTCGTCTTGAAGATGGGTCGGCGAGCGTCCAAGTACTCGGTCTGGAATCTCTTGTAATCGAGCAGCACGGTGTCGCCATTCACGCTCCACCTGATCGCTCCGGTCTGGCATTCGTTCACTATTCGCCAGAGCTTCTGCGGGAATCGCATCGACTGCAGCACGCAGTCTTCGAACATTCTTGTCGCGGTTGTTGTTGTCGGACGGTGCGGAAAATGCGGAAAATCGAATCGAGAATGTTTCGAACGTCGCGTTTCCGTCCGCGTCGTGTTCTCTCGTCTCTTCTCCAAACCACAAGCTACCTTCGAAACAAAAGACCATCACGTATCACGGCAACAATAATCGAGACGAATCTGCGGAGAACCGCGGATGATCGCGGGCTGACAATCAGTCCATTTCACGTTCGAACTTGTCATTTTTTTACATATGCTCTCGCACTTCTACTCCTACATGCCGTATTTATTCTAGCCACATTCTTCGATTCGGTGTTGTAAGAATTAATTTATTCTATATCCACCGGAGAGTTGAATCTACTAAAACAGTATTAGTCTGTTCTACTCCTCATTATAAACCATAAGAAATTAGCATGTAAATCGTAATATGATGCTAATTAAATCTTAATTTTCTGTAATGAAACAAGCTTGAATATATCTTTAAAGATATTTATTTTGTGTGTGTGTGTGTGTATAAAGAGAGAGTGTACTATATCGCTATTTTTTCACTGTTACTACAAATTCTTTTTTCAAAATCGATAAAAAAACAATATCAATTGTCGCGACAATAATTCTTTTTTTAAACTTTTAATAAAAATTAATTATAATACTACATTACAATTACCGTACGCAAACGATCGTATAAATTATCGAAAATACTTTCTATCCAAAGCTTCTTTAAAGCTTGATTTAATTATTTTACAAACTTCGCAAGGTAGCATCTTTATACGCAGAAATCCAACAAAGAAGAAGAAGACTTCGCAAGGATAAATCGATGTATAAAATATTAAACAACAAATGTTTTACATATTTAATTGATTAAATAAGTCTCACATTAACGTTTATCGGACTCTGCAGACTTATCAAATTATCGGAATTACAATATTATTAATATTATACTTCAGAAATATTAATAAAATAACATTTATATATATATATATATATATATATATATATATATATATATAAACGACATTAATACTATCTCGTGAGTGCGCACGTGTTTAGAAGCTTTAACATTCACAAGCTTTCGTACACATTCTCCTGAAATTATGTAAAACATAATTTACATTCATTGACATTAACAACGATCATTATTACGATGGTTCTTGCTGAATAGTACAACTATTTATTTGTATCACGACAGTTTAGGACTGTTCAATATGTCAATTTTTTTTATCGAAACTGCTGAAATATTATTCGTAATTTTTTAATCAATTTTAAGTTGAATTTCTTTTAAAATAGAATTTGAATTGCAGATTTAATTACGAGAAAATATGCAATGTTTGAAAAATCAATTCCATCGCATAAAAATTTTGTTTTTACAGATTAATTTTTATACAAATATCCTGCGTGGCATATTAATATTTGCTACGCTATTATTCCGCCAGATAATAATGGACCACGTGCTTTATATTCATAATTCCTCAGTTGATGGTACAATGAGCTGTGACTGCTTCCCACAATCGAAGTATTACATATCCTTACTTCACTCGAGAAATTCGGGTTATATTTCACATTTTTTCGGCATTTTACTGCTTCGCATTCGCGCACGCATTTAATTGCGATTCAGCTTAGAACATATATATATATATGTATAAATATATGTATGAAAACATATAAATTAACATATATTAATTTATATATTAATTTATATATATTTATATATATTATAAATATATATAAATAATTATTATACATATATATTATTATATATATAATTATATATATATTATTATATATATATAATTATTAATGTATATATATTATATATGTATATAATAATGAATAATAATATAATAATAATATATAATAATATATAATAATTAATATACATAATAATATAATAAATATATATATAATTATATATAATTATATATTATATATATATATATATATATATATATATATATATATATATATATATATATGTTCTAAGCGGTTCAGAGACAATTTTTTTCACTGTCATAAATACACTATCAGTCGGATAGAGCTGGAAGAGCTTGCAGATATTCACGAGGACTCGCGGGTGCCGGAAGCAGGTAACCATCTGGATCCAAGACATCCGGAGTGCGTACTGTCACAGGACCCTGCGGCGGTCTGGGCAACGATCCTTGCTGGATCAATTTGCTCTGCGCCTTCTCCAGCCTATCCAGGATGTCGGGAAACTTGATTCGTTCCCGCGGTTCCATCTTCCAGCAGTCGCGCATTATCTGGCAAACGACAGGCGGACATTCATCCGGCGGGAGAAGCATGATGCCTTGTAGTATGAGTTTTACAACCTGTGTACGTTGTAAAAATATAATATGTTTGAGTTTCTATAATGGAATTAGTAGAGAGCAATCCAATAGGAAGCTGCATTACTGACCTCTTCGTTAGTATGACCGTAATAAGGTTGTTTCCCGAATGAGAATACTTCCCAGAGAACGACACCGAAACTCCAGATATCGGTCTCCAAGGTGAACCTTCCGTACATAACGCTTTCCGGCGACATCCAACGAACTGGCAGCAAACGCGATCCTCCAATCTGAGGAGAATATTAATTGCGATGATTTAAAAATTATGTAATGTAGCTACTAAACACGCTCGCATATCAAAGATATGATATTATGAAGGGATGATGCGTCGAGAGCTGTCCTCTCTTCTATATGCAGAAGAAAAAATCTCAATTTTTTTTTTTTTATAATACTTGAATGAATTTGTACCTTGTAATAGTCGCAGGTGTAGATGTCTCGCGACATGCCGAAATCAGCGATTTTCACCACCAAGTCTGAACCCACCAGACAATTTCGACACGCCAAATCGCGATGCACGAATCTTTGCGCCGACAAGTAAGACATGCCAGCTGCTATTTGTATCGAGATCCAATGCAGCGAATTCTATAAGCAACGGTATTTTATCTCTGAATTATTTCTGTCGATAAAAAAATTGCGCTGACTGCATTCGTAATGTAAATTGGATATCACGTGTGCGATAATGAAGACACAACGGTGTGTTTCGGATACAAAAAAACGCAATTAACGATAAGTCGCATCTGAACAGCGAAATGTAAGCATAATGTAAGATACGAGAGAGTTGTCGTAAAATTTCGTAATTTGATTATTACTTGTTTGATTACGATACCTTCGTTAATGGTTGCACGTCAGGTTTCGACAATCTGAATTGCGGAGAGTTTGCCCGTAGTACTTCGGCGAGATCACCGTACGGCATATATTCGAACACCATCCACGGATTATTCGCTGCATCTCGAAGCACCATTCCCTTCAGGGACAAGATGTTCGTATGACTGAACGTGGACATAATATCTACTTCTCGCATAAAGTCCTGTTCGGCCTCGGGCGTGGCGGTATCTTTCAAGACCTTTATAGCGACAATCTCCTTCGTGTCTCCGTTATGCCATTCACCTGTGAAATTTTTATTCCGAGAAAATCTGACGTTATTTAATAACTGAGGCTATATAGTCATATATAAAAAAATAAGTTAAAGAATATTATTAATATTCGGAGAATATTTATTTCGTAAAGTTACAAATTTTTTTAATTGTTGAAAAAAGAAAAGAAAGATTACTGAATATTTTTATGAATTTTTTTTTAAATTATTTTCTTCCATTTTATGTATTTCTATTTACATGACTTTGTACCTTTGTAAACCTTTCCGAAGCATCCTTCGCCGATGTCGTGTAGAAATATGAAGCTCTCCCGTTGCATGATCAGAATCCCCGGAGAAGTGCAGGTGAAATATTGAGGATTAGGCGTATACTTATGCGCTAATAATAATCCTTTCTTCAGATTTATCGGAGTCCCCTAATAAGATACATCGAGAGCGAGACATTATTATTATCATCAAAGATTATTAAATGCGCATTATCAATTTTAAGATGCATAATCTTAAGTAGTGAATCCAAAAGCTAAGAGAATAATAGTAAGAAAATAATTTCGGGAAATTTAATTCAAAATAATAAAGTATATGTAACTTCAAAACAAAATTATCTGCAAAACAAAATTTAATCTAAAAAATACATGAGGAACATATAGAAGGTCTGTCAGAAAAGTAATCACGCAGAATGTAAAGTATAGTCCTTCCTTTAAAAGCAATACAAGTTTCTTTCGGTTGCGTTCGTGTGTCATTATAATGTTTTTCGTAAGTGTGTATTAGTGGACCTTGTCACCGTTTTCGTAATCGTTAAGGAACGACAAAATATTGAACAAAGGTATGCGATAAAAGTTAAAAAATGCATTTGGTGATCGTGTTTTATCACGTGCTCAGGTTTTTCGGTGGCACGAAATATTTTCGGAAAGCCGCAAAGCAGTGGAAGATGAACTGCGCGCTGAGAGATAAAAACCTCAGCAGGTGATAAAGCAAATGCATGATCACCAAATGCTTTTTTTTAACTTATCATAACAATTCGTGACGCTCTCTTTCAATTTAACACAAAAATTTATCGCATATCTTTGTTCGATATTTTATCGCTCCATAACGAAAACGGTGACGAGGTCTACTAATACACTCTTACGAAGAATGTTATAATGACACACGAACGCAACCAAATGAGTCGAAACTTGTACTGCTTTTAAAGGAAGAACTATACTTTACATTCTACTTCATTACGATTTTTCAGTGTTATCACATTGTGCGCTACAGATTTAATCTCATTACTTTTCTGACAGGCGTCGTACATCTTAGGACGTAAATTTAATAAAAGATTGAAAAAAATGACTTACATCTAAAGGACTTCTTTGAGATTTGACGCTGTAACTCCGTCTTCTCACAACGTACACGATACTGAATAAAAGCCCTATAATCGCGACAGAAGCTATAGCTACTCCTACTATTTCAGGTACCTTGTATCTTAATCCTTCCACCTGTCGCATTTAAATAATTCTTGGCATTATATATGTAAGTATAAGACGATTATTGTAGACATAAACGTATCGCATATAAAACTTTGAGAGAGAGAGATTATGCTCAATAATAAAGATACCTGCTCAGCCTCCGGAAGCCCGTTCGTACTATTTGTGCCGTTGTTGTTACTCGGTGGTATTATGTTGTGTATCGGACGAGGCGTTAGAGGAACTACACAAAATCATTGATTATTACGTTACGTTGTATTAATTGTAACATTGGAAATTTCACTATGGACGATAAATTATATTTTCGCAATTAGGTTTGTAATCAAATTAATCGTCTCATTACTCCAAATCACTAACACTACAGCATTGCTCTTTTTTGTTGTAGCGGAGTTTTGGCGAAATATAGTAATCGCGCAGCTTTTTATTTACCGATCACACGATTTGGACATCTTAAATCCGCCGTGGGTGGCGACAAGTCGTGAGGACACACGCATTTCGACGTGTTGTCCGGGAAGCTGCGACAGGCCGCTTCCTTTCCGCAGATGTGCGGATGATCCTTGCACGCCTTGATCTCGGAATTATCGTAGATCGGCGACGCTATTACGTCCGACTCCTGTTGATTGGATGCGCTCACTGATAAATCTGCGAGAAAGATTATTTCGCATTATTCTCTGCGTCCTGCGACGGATCTCGCGCGCGTGGAGGAGATAATATCAGTTTGATCCTATATATTATATCGTGTCATTTTTAATCGACGAATTAAATAAATAAATCGTGTATTAAATGTAATATTTTAAATGTATATGAAATGTAATATTTTACACAATCTTTTCATAGGACGACGAGGCGAGCGCAACGTTGCAATATACGTCCTCTCTGACTTTGAATAAAAATTGCAGATATTTGCAACGTCTCTGATTTTCGGATGAGTTTCGCGTTGAAATAAAAATGTCATTCGAAAATGAAAAATTTAAGATACAACAAATTTAAGAATCTCCAGCGGTTAACGCACTGGAGTTTGTCGCCGTCGCGTCGGTCGTGCCGGGAGGCAAAAGAGATTGCCCCGTGAGATTCGCAGGACCATCGCAAACGGACTGTAAAGGGCGCAGTCCGGGGAAAGAAAAAGGGCTACATATTTGGATTGGGCACAGAAAGATAGAGACAGTGAAGGCATTCATTTGGTACTCTTGGAGCACGCAACGGGTCAAAGCGTTATCTCTGCGGTCAGCGCTCCCCGACAACGAGTCTCGCTATGTGTACCTATTATCGCCCCGTATATTCCTTGCCTTGCCTGCCAAGTATCTCCATTACGAGATTTCCCATATTTATGAGATCGACCGTTTCTCTCGAATGAGATCGATACCGTATGCGCGGCAGCGTCTACGTATAATGCTAAGATATAATGATTCGTCGCAACCTTGTCTCGCGCGAATGCAACTAGGAGAGGATGATGGGTATCTCTTCTTCATCGGTGAAAGAGCGTTATCCGCGTCAGCCTTGCTACGTTTCGAGAGAAGGGCCCGTGTTGCCTTTCGAAGGGGATTCCGTCGGCGATATGTGCGTCGCTCGTGCAATTTAACGAGGGTTAATTCCAACTACGATACTACCACCGCAATCAATTACATGCCGCTACCAGATATCGTGATTTTCGCATTTACGCGTTTATTACATTATTACTGACCTCTGCTCTTTCCCGTTTATAATGCGCGACATAGAAAACCACTATTGGCTCCGCCGGCTGACCCTCGATAGCATGAATATATCGCGTAAGTAAGTAGTTAGCGGAGAATTGTTTTAGTTTATGCTTTACATTTATACACATTTCCCAGTAATTATGATATAATGCAACATCATAATTTACTAATTTTTTAGAACTCGACTAATCAGTTTGGTTATTAATTCTAATGGCATTTTCTTAACAAATATCAAGTCTATCTTTTCTTAGGAATACTTTTGCAGAAGGCTATCAGTTACTCATTATTAAATTTTTTTGGTAATAAACCTTATAAAAGTTATAAAAAGAGGACGAAAATATCTATATTGATTTATGAGAACGATAGATTTTACTTATTTGTTATCGTATTCCGCAAAACTTTATGTGTAAGACAAGCTTTATAACTCATTTTATGACTCATTTATCAAACTATCGGTGCGTGACATTTTACTTAACATGTAATCGTTTCGCGAAATTAAAAAGAGTATTATCATTAAATTAATACGAAAAATTCTCTATTTAATTCAAGTATTTAATTAGCTAGGATACTTTGTTAGCAATAGTCGTTTACTAAACATGCGATTGCGTTTGGTTTAATAGAAAAAGTAACGGACAGTAATGACATTCGATCCTAATTGAATCTGATATATTGTCTTTTAACTGTTACAGTTAGTTGATGATAAATTTGGAAACTTCAATGCAACCACGTGTGCCAAGACGCGTTTATTTGCAAATCCAGCCTTTAGACCTACAGACTACAATCGGGGCATTATATTTGCGCGAACGCCTCATCCTGCCTAAACGTCCGATTCATGAAGGGATCGAAAGAGATCGCGATGAATCGTTAGGTGCTCGTAAAACAATATATAGATACAAATAAATATATATAGGACGATTTGCAACTACTGTCTGAAACGATAATCGTAGATATTTCATTTTAATCAGAGACCAAGTTTCTTATGGAATAATAAATCGGGAGAAATTAAAAGTTATTAATTTTTTTACATTAAATATCTTGGTAATTAAATCTAAAATAAAAATTTCGTTAAAATAAGTTATGTTTAAAATAAAAAAGTAAGTTTTTTTTATCTATTTACACTTCTTGATTACACGCTATCTCTACCGATCTTTGCGTTAATGTATAGCTTAGAAAAATAGAGCGTATTTTTCATTTCTTTGCTCCCGACATGATACAAATATAAAAACCTATTTTATGATATGTACATAAATCCGATTTGATCATCAAAATAACAATTTTTAGTATGTAAATTTTAACGAAATATTAAAATTTTGTCTCATATATGTATACATATATATATATAGTGTAATTAAAAAGGTAAATTATTGGAAAAATATATATATTAAAAGACACTGTTATAGATAGAATAAGTTAGTATTCAAAATAAAAATATAAAAATTGTCAATATTAGAGTCTCAGGCATTCTATTTAGTATTGTGAAAGTAAATGCCTGCGGTTATCATCTTGAACCGAACTTATCGAAAGGTCGAAAGAACCCAATATTACTGATAACGACAGAGGGCATAAAAACAGGGTTGGTTTCTGATTTCTTTCCAGAAAACCATCTGTTTGTTAGACAAAATACAATACATATAGATAAGTTTAGTCAATTCTATTTTAATCTTGTCAGTTTGTCTATATATATATTTTCTTACTTTTAATGTAATAAATTTATACATATTTTTCCTTTTAATATATACATATTTTTCCATTTAATATATAAATGTAATAATCAAATATATACATAACACCAAAAATACAGTAACATTTATAAATAAATTAGTGCTAACGTAGATAGAATTTCTTTTCTTTTTTTGTTGATAAATCGATATCGTTATTAAAATATTTATCTATATACCTGCGAATCTTTTAATTGCGCCAAATGATTAATTGCGCCGAATTATATAATTTTCGTGCTGTTTCGTGATGTACGACACGTTATAAAATATCTAATTACAATATTTGTATTTCAGATTAGTAATTTTTTAAATTCTAAATAAAATTTTAAACATAGAGGAAAGTCAAAGGTCTCTACGGATATAATCATCACGATTCATTATTGAATTATGACTTCATTTATTCTTGGAATATTGTTAGGAATATTGTTAGATAGATATAGAAAGAGAGAGAGAGAAAGAGAAAGAAAAATGTATCAGTCTGTTATTTAATATAATATACATAAACGCCTAAAATACCAAAAGATTATTTAATAACTCTTTAAAAATTAAAATAAAGTATCGCTATTACAATATATAGAAATAATACGATCGGAATTTATCTGAACGAAATTATTATTTGTTTTAAATAATATTTCTCACGAAACTTCAATATAACTTTCATCAATTTAACGGTTTCTTCTAATCACAACATCAAATATAATTTATGAAGTGGTCATATCGTTATCGTTACTTATAATATAATATATTCTTGGTAGTTTATGTAACAGACTTAATTAAATTTAATACAAATTGGATGACTCTTGTTTATTCCACGAACCTATTAACCCAATGAGACGAAGAACAAGCTACCGTGTGTATTCAGATTTCTCAAGAGAAGCTTTCAGGATTTCTAGCGTAAGTAAACAACACGTATGTCAAATCAAACTTTCAAATCTTTATAAGCATTAATTTAATTCCATTAAAATATATAACGCTGGACTGTATTTATAAATATGTATTTATATATATATATATATATTTTTTCATTTAAGAAATTATATATTAAATATAATCCGTTACGTAAGTTATATATAACTTACATCCCTAATATCAATAGTCTATACTGCTGACTTGATATTTTTATCGAGAAAAAATTAATATCTCATTAATAAAAATATAATAACAATTGGTCAAAATGACATGATCTTACCTGTTCTTGTTTCAGGAGAGGAGAGGCCTCTTTTTCGCGGCACTCTTCGTGCGTACATCGCGCTCTGTAGGTGCAGGTAAACAACGAACGAAAATCACCCTCTCCGTCGGAGAAAATAATTCTCTGCACTCGTTTGCCGCACTTTACGCTCTCTCTCTCTCTCTCTTTCTCTTTTTCCTTTGCTGCGAGGTGTCAATTACCATCGACACGCTAATTGCATCGGTATTACTTCGACGAGAGAGATCCTTGGTACAACCGCCCTTACGGACGCCATTGGATCTTTGATATTTTCACAAATTAGTTTTATCGAAAATCCGAGAGATCGCCGTGGACGACTGTCATGATAAAACACTCGTATCGCCTCACATAATACGCACTATCACGTGACACATAACAGAACACCGAATGACCTCCGCATTTTCGTCCTCTCCTCTCGTTTTATCCTGATCTATTAGATCCGCGCATCGCTCTCAGATTTCTCGGATTTCCATCGCCAGTCTTCCCCGTAATCCTGACCGAGATTGTTCCCGAAATGACGACGGGTCATATTGTTTGGAGAACGGAAGTCCTTTGAGCACGCTGCTGAGGAACGGCAGGTGTGGGTGGGACGTTAAAACTTTAAGCCGGAAGCCGAAACCTCGTACCGGGGTGACTTGGAACGACGGAGGGATGACGTAGGTGGAGACGAGAGACGGAGTGAGATGTATTCTCTCTTCGATGAATGCTTAACCGAAACTGAAGACCGTCTCTTCGAGACTCCCTCGCTTTGCTACGCGCACGAAACAGCAGAGCACATGTATGTGTGTGTGTGTGTATGTGTGTATGTGTATGTGCGTGCGTACGGTACACGCGTGCAGGGATTTACGCGAGATTTTAACTCGGTTCATCATTGCGTCTTGTCGGTTCGACCTACGCTATCGTCAAAAAAAATGACTCACGTGGATCCAACGTAAGCCTCCGAATTTCTTAAGCGAGGGTGCGTCTTCGCCTTGGTTGCGTCTTGCCTCGCACCTGATACGTCCGCACGAAACGTCCACCTACGCATTAGGACAAAAATTATAAGTACATAACGAGTACCGCGTTGAAAATCTTAATTAGATTATTTCGGCAATTGGAAATTTTTTCAGATTTTGCAGATAACATTCGAAGCGATTGCTATTTTTTTATCACGAATAGTATTTCAGAATTATTTATTATTAAAATTAATTGTCGTCTAAGACAGTGACTCTCTCTCTTTCTTTCTTTGAAAAATATTGGATTATTTTATCTAGAGATGATAATTAAATTGTCTGCGCGAATGAATACGCGAGCATCGTATCAATACGCTCTGTAACATGCTGACGCTATCGCGACTGCTTATCGTTATTTATTCTTAATCCAAGGAAACATACAGATATTCATTTTGCTAATTTTTTTTTCTAAAATGAAGCATAAAATACGCGTCGCGACTAATGAGATAAACCGTATCATCGTCTTGTAATCAGCGAGATCATAATAATTGCAATCAGTATTTATGTAATTCAAAAATTTGACGACAACTGCTTAAGTTAGCAAGTTGAATTATCAGATACACCTCGAATAGGAGGATATGTATCTAATGACTTTAAAAGATTTTGTTTCATATATTGAAAATAATTTTTTACAATCGGACAGACTAATTATAAAAGGATGTAGCAAATGAAAGAAATACATTTTTTTTATCGGTATGTGTATCATTTATCTTGCGACTTGAGCGAATAAAAAATTTAATATGCTATCATGATGAGCTTGATACGTTATTGCCTAATGAAGTGGCACCCCACTCTTTCTCTCCCTCTCTTTCTCTTTCTCTCTCTCTTTCTCTCTCACTCTTAAGCGAACAACTCGACTTTTCAGCTTCCGATCATGATAAACAAGTCGACTCGATTCACGAGAACATGAAGCTTCTATACAGAAGTCATGTGCATGCTGCTGAATGTGTGTCTGCATCTCGAAGAATAATATGTATCATCTATAATGCACGCGATGCGTGCTCGCATTAAAGCTCATCAGAAATCATTTGTCATTCGATCTTGATTTCAATTGATACAAAATTGTCGTAGAACATTCCATAGAAATAATATGACATCGAGACTGTATAAGATACACATTACAGTATTTCACAGATATTTATTTGGAAGCTGAAAAGTCGGACAATAATATGTATCAAATTCTCACTTCTCACAAGGTACAAATAATAAATTTTTTATTCGCTCAACTTACAAGACCGATAAGAAAAAATGCGTGTATTTCTTTCGTTCACTAATATCCTTTTTAATTAGAACGTGTTTCATTAAATTATTTTTAGAATACATATTCTACTGATATATTCTTAGAGAGATGTGTCATTATCATATACCGATTGTTTACCGCGATGAAAGAACAGAATTTTGGTGTATGCGTAGTAGCGTTGTGATGAGATCCGGACCGAAATAATTTTGAAGGATTGCCATTCGGCATTAACGTGTACGATTGATGTTGTTCTCGATTCCGGTCGGGATAATGCTGTTTCAACGCCGGGGATCCGGCGGATCGTTAATAAAGCGGGTGGTTTATAGTTTCTAGAGATCAAAACACGTACCAAGTAGGCGAGAAATGAGTCGAAACACAAAAGTGCGGCGGGGGATGCGGGACACGGGGGGAGATACGTTAATAGTTTCCGAAGAGCCTCCGTCGGAATGGCGTAAGTGTTGTATATTTACACTGGCGTTACAAGCTCACACCTGGACGCAAGAATAGCGCCGCGCGGTTCCTCTTCTTTTTTTTTTTCTCCCTCTTCCCCGAAGTATTTTCTCGAGCGATACGTCAGACTTTTGTTTGACAAAAGCGATCGCTCCACATTTTTGTCCCGATGCATTAATGCAGTTATTTCGGTAGCTGCGCGGCTTTATAACATCAAGGGACATAATGATATCACGTTCTCATCAATGACGATTTTCAAATCTGTGGATACAAAGGACGTTATTCATGTGATAACAAATTGGCACTAAAAGAAAGCAAATTTTTTATACACAATTTTTTTTAAGACTTTTCTAAAAGAATTTTTTTTAAAGTTTTATGATTTTTACCTTTTTTTTACGATTAACTCAATTATCCATATATCTATAAAATCCTTTTTATTATTCCAGATAGTCCAGAGTATCCGAGATGTGTCTGTTGCAACTAAATTTGCGAATACTTTTTTACGATGTTATGAACAATTCTGCGACAATTCTGTAACAAATTCCGAGATTAAATTAATTTATGGAAAAAAGGAGAACATTTTTTTTTCGTATAGCATTTTACGAAGAGAGAGAATAAGACATTGCCTGAAATTTTGTATCAGAAGGAAGGAAGGATGCGCAGGGTGGTTTACACCCGTCGAATATTGCGGATTGTCATTTGCGTTCGATCGTCGAGCGACATAAAAGTCGGCATGTATGCAGATGGTGGCGGCCGTAAGAGAGGGTGGTCTAAAAAAAATAAAGCGACCAGCACGAACACCGGAGAGTTGTTTGTGTTTCCACGCGAGATGGGTGATTCTTAAATGACAAGAAGCAACTGGGATAACTTATATCTCTCGGAACAATACTCATCTCCGTGGAATCGGAAGCGGAACGGAAAGCGGGAATTTTTTTTTACGAGATCGTCTATAAGAAATAAGGACGCGTTTCTCTCGGAGGATTGAATTGAACACATTCGATATACTGTCGTGATGACAGGTCCGGAAGAACTTGGATAAAAAATATAAAGGATCGATATCTCTTTTAACGATATATAAGTACTATATACAAAGTAGAAGCGATTAGTTCTATTTTTTGTTATACGATAAATAAGCTTTTAAATTGCATAATTAATATCAGGAAATATCAGAAGGAAATTATATGCATTATTCATTTTGCACATATTTTATACGTTTAAATTTTGCCTATTTTATAATCTTCTTCTGAATATCGTATTTCGTAACGTGCTCCTTTTCATAGATTTAGGTTATTTTTAAAATAATAAGTTACGCTCACAGATTTTCGCATTTAAAAAATATTGCAACTTTTCTTTACGATTAAATGCACTATAAATATGCTATAATGTATTATAAATAAATACTATATAATATATTATAGTTAAAAATATACTACAAATATATTATAATATACAATAAATATATTTATAATATATATATATATAAAAATACTGTAATATATACTATAAATACTTAAATATACTATAATTACTCTATCAGACATACTATAATATACTATATAATATATATATATATATATATATATATATAATATTATAATATTATAAATAAAATTAGAAATACCTAGAAAATATATAATATGAAATATGTTCGAACGACATATGTGAGATGAGGGGCTCAAGCCAAATAGAAATTTGATAGTCGCCGTTGCGTCGATTTCTCGATATCTTGATATATCGAAGCAATGTTACCAACAGTTACCAATATTACGCGATCAGTGGATTTCCGATGTTCGACAGTTCGGGAGTTCAACGACATTTTAGTCCCTAGGAAACGAACTCTCCGATTGGATATCGGGCTGCGGCAATGCGGATTCGCCGGAAGCGCGGTTTAACGCTGCGTTTCGGAACGCGTCGCCCTCGTTTCCGCGACGTCGCTCCCCCTCGACGTTCTTCTGCGTTCTTTTCGGAACGCTCGTGAAACGTCCGTGATCCGTTCTCGCTCGGCTTTCTCGACACTTGACACGGTTGGTCTCGCAATCGTCAAAAAGAGAGATACAGCGTGAGCCACGAGAAAAAGGACTCGGACGCTGTACATATACATTACAACGCCGAATAGTAGACGACGGCAATTGTTACGTGATCGAGCGTTATGCATGATATTGCATATTGACATACGTACGTGTGCCGCGTTATAGTGAGTCGTGAGGACGGAATGCAGTTGTCGATATAGACCGGAATAGAATCGAGGCGAAATTTCGATAACCGGGTCGATATCGTGATACGTGTGTAGGAGGAACCGATCGAGAGTTTACCTTCGCGGAGACGCGAAATTTCGCAATCGACATCGTACGACGGTGCCGGCGCACATTGATCCTACGCTAGTGCGGAAATTGGTTATTGAAAAAATGGCGGCCGAGGCAATGCTAAATAAGAACCGAATGATGGTGTTTAAGAACAAAGGCAAGGATCTGGAGGTGAGCGAATCGCTTCTCTATCAAACGGACGGTTTAGCGGAGCCTCTCCGGGGCGATAAGGAATTATATTTTGCTCGCGAAAACACGAGCCTCGAGACGTCCTCGTGTTAGGTTGCTGTGCACGATATGATGCCATTTTTTTTTTTCCCTCCCCGAACTCGTACATGCACTCGCATATACGTTGCGAGCTGCTCTTCTCTCTTCCCTCTTTTCTCCTCGTGTTCCTTTCTTTCCGTATTTCTTCTTTCTTTCCTTCTTTCCCACCTTTCTTCTTCTCTCTTCTTTCTGCTTTTCACATTGTTTCCTCTGCTACATTTTATCTCTACATTTTTTTCCTATTTCTCTCCTTTTGCTCCTTTTTTTTTCTTTTTATTTTATCCTCTCTTGTCTTCTATTCTACTTGTTGCTTCTTTTATAACTTATATTGAATTGCTCACTATTCTATTAATATATTAATATGTATCATCATTATGTGATGCAATAATAACTTTTTGTTGCTGTGTCATTTTCATTAAAGTTTTATCAAGTTACGTGTTTGTTCAGTATTTGCATTTTTCTAAGATTAAGCAAGTTACTGGTACACATATTTGTGTAGAATGACAAATAAAAATTCTTTAACTGTAAATATCTCTAATATATGCTTCATTTGGGTAAAGTATAATTAATAACATTATTTATACTATTGATTAAGCAAACGTACATTTACTTGGTCTATTTAATGAAATAATTTAGTTTTTGAAATCCTCCCTATAATTATTTCCATATTGTGAGACAATTTGATTATTCATTGGTACTTTATAAAATATAATTACTTGTTCTGTTTTCATATAATACTTTAATATCTCATTGTCAATATCATGAAGATGAGTTGAATTAGCTTTATTTTGATGACTGATATATTACAATTATTATTAGACATAACATCATAAAATTAATGTCATTGTTTTAGGAGATGAGAAGAAGACGTAATGAAGTGACAGTAGAATTACGTAAAAATAAGCGCGACGAAACTTTACAAAAGAGAAGAAATGTACCTATCACAGATTCAACAGGTAATGTTTAAAAATAATTTTTATCATAATTTATTTCACGCATGACAGCTTTAATATTTTACGTTAGATATGATCTTAGATACTGAAATATATAATGCTTTATGAAATATATCTTTTTTTTTTCCCTAGATTTATATAGAATAAAGTAAATAGTAATATACTTCAAGTTTACTTATCTGTGCAGATGTAAGGAAATGAAATATTTCACACATTTATTGCAGAAAATTTATTCATATCTTTTATTTCTTTAATTTTTAATTTATTGAGTTTGTGATTTGATTGTGAAAAATAGATCTTTTCTGAATGCAGGTAGCAAATAAGCTTTGTACATGTTATATTCAATTAAAAAGATATAACATGAAAAAAAGAAAATCAGCAGTTTTCGAAAAATATCTTGTAATAAAATCAAAAAGGATAAATATGATATATAATATATGATATATGATAAATAGAAGCAACCAAGTTTAATAATTTCAATTTAGTAAATATTACATGCCATTTAAGTATTCTTTTCTTTAACATCCTTTTCTTTAACATCCTTTTCTTTAACATCCTTTTTTTATGTATGAGCTAAAATACATAGGATCATATCTATGAATTGAGCTTATATCTTAATTAGAAGCATATACATATTAATGTAAATAAATTGAAATACTAAACATTTAATATATATCATTCTTTCAAACAGACGAAGATGATATTGATAAGCATCTTTCAAAAATCAACTTGGAAGAGCTGGTAGCAAAAGCAGGTAGTTCAGATCCAACAATACAATTACAAGCTGTACAGTCAGCAAGGAAGTTACTGTCTTCAGATCGTAATCCGCCTATTGATCCATTGATAGAGAGTGGCATTTTACCAATCTTAGTTCGTTGTCTTGAACAACATCATAAGTAAGAAAATTTTCATGCACAAAGTATTATCAACATTAGTTTTTTGTTTTTTATGTGTTTTTGTCGGTGTGCAACTTTTTTCTTTCTGTTATAGCCATAATTTTGAAAATACTGTGTATCAAGCTATATTCATCTATATGATGCAAGACATTTATAAAACTACTTTCAATATAACTTTCTAGTCCATCTTTACAATTTGAAGCAGCCTGGGCTTTAACAAATATCGCAAGTGGGACATCTGCTCAAACGCAAGCTGTTGTTGCTGCTGGTGCAGTTCCACTCTTTTTGCACTTGTTACTTTCAAGTCAACAGAATGTATGTGAACAAGCTGTGTGGGCCTTAGGTATAACATCTGATTATATAAACTTATAAATTGTTTAAATTATCATACATTTTGTCGTTTTGTCACATTAATAGAAATACATTTTAAAAGATGTATCTTTCCATAAATGGAATTGGGCAAAAGGATTTTAATTTAAAGGCTATAGCATTAAATTTCTAATTATAAAAAATATATTTGTCTGATTTAGCAGGTGTTTAGAAAATATATGTTCGTATATGTATATATAATATTATATGAAATATATTACATATTTATTTATTTCTTGTAGGTAACATAATTGGAGATGGTCCAGTACCTAGAGATTATGTTATTAAGCTTGGTGTTGTACAGCCACTGCTAACGTTTATTAAACCAGATATACCTATTACGTTTTTACGTAACGTAACATGGGTTATTGTAAACTTATGTAGAAATAAAGATCCACCACCACCAGTTCAAACCATAAAGGACATTTTACCTGCTCTAAACGCGCTTATTCATCATACTGATATTAATGTAAGTATTATACATATAAAGGCAGGAGAAACAAAGTCGAGATAATCGTTTTATATAAATTAATGCAGGAAAAATTTGAAAAGCAAATACACAAACAGTAATTTCTGAATTTTTAATTCAACATTTGATTGGGCAGTAAGGCAATTTAATAAAGTTTACATTTTTATTTTTTAATTTAAAAAAAACCGAAAATAAACCAATTAATAGAATAACTGATTCTATAGAATTGGATATAGAACTGTATTTTTTCATCGCATCTATTTTTAGATATAATAGATGAATTACTATATTATTTTTATGCGATTGTTTTTTGATTGTTAATGAAAATTGTTATGATTGTCTAACATAATCATCTTTTTCACAGATTCTTGTTGACACTGTATGGGCCTTGAGCTATCTGACTGATGGTGGTAATGAGCAAATTCAAATGGTTATAGACAGTGGTGTTGTACCTCGTTTAATACCACTTCTTTCGCACAAGGAGGTCAAAGTGCAAACTGCTGCCCTTAGAGCAGTTGGCAATATCGTAACTGGCACAGACGAACAAACGCAAACTGTTTTAAATTGTGATGCTCTTTCGCATTTCCCTAATTTGTTGACTCATCCAAAAGAGAAAATTTGTAAAGAAGCAGTCTGGTTCCTTTCAAATATTACTGCTGGCAATCAGTCACAAGTTCAAGCAGTTATAGAAGCTGGACTCTTACCACTTATTATTCGTAATTTAGCAAAGGTATATAGAATATATAATAGTTTTATACAAAGAATAATATACATTGTTATATTTTATTTTGTACATTATTACATATATACGCGCGCACATACACATACATGTTATGTTTTTATAGGGAAAGTTTGAAGCGCAGAAAGAAGCTGCATGGGCAATTAGCAATCTTACGATAAGCGGCAATAGGGATCAAGTTTCGCGGCTTATACAAGAGGGTGTTATTGGTCCATTCTGTGATCTTCTTTCTTGTAAAGATACTCAAGTTGTACAAGTGGTATTAGATGGCATCCATAATATGCTTAAGCTTGCTGGACCGGAAGTTGAACATTTGGCAAACATGATTGAAGAATGTGCTGGTGAGTATACTCTATTATTCCAAAGTAGTAGTAGTAGTTATTATTATTTATTTTATATCTCTTCATGCATATGCATATCTAGAGTAACATGTAAAAAAACATGATAAAAACGACATATACATGTACATATAACACATATTTATATTTGCATATATTTTCTTTATTTACAGGCCTGGACAAGATTGAAGCGTTGCAAAATCATGAAAATGTAGATATTTACAAGTTAGCGTACGACATCATCGAGCAATACTTTTCAGAAGAGGTAAAACGTTTTTTTCACGCTCACAATTCATTCATAATTCATTTATAATTAAGAAAAAGCATTGAATAAAGAAAAGACTAGCTCTCTCTTGCTGCTTTAACACATTACGAAAATCTCGTAACGTGCTATGCAATAGACTTAATATTTTATGTCATTCCATATCATCTCATTACTTTACACTTAAATTGTAATATAAAAATATTATCTTCTCGCGCTCATATTATTTTTCTATATTTATACAATAGCATCAAAATTTCTCTATAATTAATGCGACATTGGGTGATTCTAGAATCAAAAGAGCCAGATTTATAATGCATTTTGCACATTCTTTCATCACATCTAATAACATTGATATAAATCTTATCCTCATATATAATCATTGATTTCAGGCGGATGAGGCACCTTTGGCGCAAGGACACGAAGGAGCTTTCGAGTTTGATCAGACGACGAGTATTCCGAGTGAAGGTTTTAAATTCTGAGAGAGTCTCCACTTATTTCTTATCCGATCGTGCCGTCCCCCGACAAACTCCAATGCGGAGCCATTTTGCTTTTCTCTTTCCTATTTCTACATTTCCTTCCTGTTCCAATGAAAGTGTAGCAATATGAACTTATCACTGCTGTGGATCGAGAATTATCGCGTTTGCTAATCTAAACATACAGTGTGATTTATCGACTTTTCCGTATTTTGGAAAGCTCGAACAAAGTAGAGAAAAAGAGCTGATTACGGAATGAAAGAACCATAGTAATTACCAAAAACTGATCATCCGTGTACTTTGGTTTTTTTCTTTTCCCTTTCTTACAATACCTTTTTTTTCTTTTGTAATACAATGATAAACGTATTAGCAGAGTCTTTAGGCGAGCGCAGCTAGCTACATAATGCATGCAAATAAATTATCGTAGTGAGATCTATTATTTCCGCATTGCAATGTGGAATTAAAGGAACGAAAAGGAAGGATTATTCTATTGCTTGATCATGCTGCTCTCCATTCTAACTCAGGACGAGTCTTGGTTAGCGATATTACTTTTATAAAATAATTCGTGTATATTTTAGGCATGTTAAATTTATAATGATATTGATTACTAAATAAATGAATCAATTGACTACTCTTTACTAGCATAATTGATAAGTATGGACACGTTTCTGTAAGAAGGAGCAGAACAATTAATAAAATTCCAACATGTAAATTCGGCACAACTTTAACTATCACAGTCAATAATTTTATTTTAACTCATTAACATGAAATTATAGAATTAGAATTTGTGCCTGTGCTGATCCTTAATCTCTATAATTTATGTTTATAAATTATCACCTAGAAAAAAAAACACGTGTGAACTCTATAAATGACAAATTATCTTAATTAGAAATTATATATATTTTTTTATTTAATATCGTAGTTACAATTAAGATTCTTCTTTAAATTCTATCGTGGGATCTATAAAGGGATGTACTTCGTCTGCGTATAGTTCTTCCGGAAGTGATTCTTCAGTAATACTTGGTAAATATGTAGGGAAATGTGGCGCTTTAGATTTTTTCAAAGGAAGTATTGTATCGTAGATATGACAATAAGTGTTGATTTCTCCAGGTATATTATGTCCTTTGACCCAAATTACGTTATACTTTGTATTTATTCGTAGAATCTATATGAAATATTATTGTACAATTGCATGATTAAAAAATTAATATAATTCTTATAAAACGGACAAAAGAGAAAACTTATAAATCATAGATTAAATTTCTCGCGATGATATGACTATCTTTCGTATGTCTCCTTGGATATACTCGTGTATTAGAGAGATTTTATATCTTACCTGAACACCTTTTTGAATGCGCCACCTGTTACCCATATGTCCAGGCATTTTAGTGCCAGGCATAACTCGGGCTTTACCTCCGCCTGATCCGATATTTCCGGGTCTTCTGTGCGTTTTGGTTACACCGTGACTGGCAGGCATTCCTTTAAAGCCCCATCGTTTCATGACACCTTGGAACCCACGATCTATCCTAATGGAATTCATATACATTAATTTTTTACGAATAACGTGCACTCGATACTATTAGTCTACTCTTTTTTTTTTGTAGAGCAGCATATATAACAGTATAAAAACAAATTTATTTAAACAATGTTATTTACGTCTTTGCGCGAATATCGACGATTTCTCCTGGTTTAAAATGCGCAACAGTCAAAGGAGTTCCTGGTTGTAATGCCGCTTCTGGAGATATTATAAATCTCTTTAGTATACGTTTTGGCATAACTCCGGTATCATTAAAAAGACCATAATATTCTTTAGTAATCTGCACAGAAAGATTATTGTTAAATTTCATTATATGCTAATATGTGCAGAGAAATATATTATACAATCTTCTAATTATGTACCTTTTGCGGATCTATATTTTCCGCTCCTATTACAAGACATCCTCGTCTGTTTTTTATTTGTATCGGAGGTTTGCGGCTTTTAATCGGATAAAATTTCTCCGGTGGCATATATTTCACTACTTCATTATCAACAACCTGAATAAAGAAATAAAGAATATATGACAGGTTATACAGATATATAAAAATAAAAATGATGTTTGTTGAAGATTAATGCTGCTCTATTTACCTGAAGTAACGTTGAGGAAACTCTTTTCCCATTTTTCAACCATAATGGATAAACTCCAATTTTCTTAGCGATTAAGCCAGTACGTCGCATACCTTTCCTCCATTCTGTGATTGGTTCAATTGGATCTATTTTCAATGGAGAAATTTTCATTCCAAATCCGATACTAGGTGGACCATATTTGTCTTGAGTTACTTCTTTAAGAAACTCTTGATTATCTTTTGTTAGATTTTCGTCGTATTCCTACAAAGAATTTTATTATTTAATAAACATTACTGTATGTATTACTTACTATAAAATTACTTTATGTGATATAGCATTTAAATATTATATTAAAATAGAAATAAGTAATTTGTATATTAATAATTATAAAATAAGTAGTTTGTACATCAATAACATACAGCATGTTGGACTTTTGGGAGCCATTGTGGATGACGATATCTAGGTTTATTAGGCAAATGTTTCTCTCGTTTTGAGGTAGCAATCGTGTTGATACTGAAAGCGCATAAAAGAATAAAGATTTATATAAATCTGTTTTAGATATAGATATTGTACATTTTCCATTTAGTTCAATGTATGTAACATACAAGTATGAAACGCTTCTTTATAAATTTCTCTATACCTGGATGCATATCTGACTCAATTTTATATATTTGTTATTTTTCGTATCATTGTAATTTAAACATTAATTAAACATTTATAAGTAACATGTGCGACTCATGCGAGCAACCTCTTTAAACATTTATAACTCTTAAAATCAAATATCGAGATAATTACTGTGGAAGATGTATCGTTTAATTCGTATTTTTATGCATTTATTTGACAATATATATGTTAATGTGTCACACATTATTTTTCAAAGAATGTTATAGGCAGGCTAAAAATGTACATGTGCATAAGTGATAATACCGACACATGTAACACATGAATCACTAATTATGGAGTGACAATAAATTGCAGCGTACCTTGGTTTCAAGAATTTGTGAAATAATTGAAATCCACCAATAGTTTTCAGAAACAATGTCATTTTTGGTATATATAAAAAGATTTCTTTATCGTATAATATACAAATTTACATGTTACTTTTTATGATACACAAGTTGAGCCTTTAGAGTTATGTCGACGTCGATATGTAGCGAAAATATTATTTGTGTGACAGCCTGAAGTACGTTTGCCGTAACATGGATATTGCATCAAACTCTTTCGCAGGAACCAATAAGAAACGCCCACGATTCAAGCTTTGATTGTGGGCTCAGATGTTTGCGAAACGTCTGCTAGGATGGCAGGATTAAAGTTAAATTGGATATTTTTCATAAATTTAACGATATGTATTGTATTATCGATAGCTGGGTAAGCAAGGATATTTTTATATAAGAATATTTGCTCTCGAAAGCGCATATTTTACGCGCAATAATTTTTTTTAAATCATAGATAGTGTCATTAACCTATATCTCTTTAGTCGATACCTGTTACTTAAATTTCTATCTGAATTACTGAACTTGTACATAATTTTTTTTTATAAATCAGATATAAACAAAATTCTACATAAAAAGTTTCTCTTATCTCTTTAATTTGATCTTTTGAAAATTAGTACATTTTGTATAATATTACTCATACATAGCTAGTGTGATAAAATCCTTTCTTAATTATGAGTAAATTAATAATATAAAATTAAATTAAATATAATTAAAATAATAATATACTAAAAGCAATAGAGTTAACTATATTTATATATTTTTTTTTTTTTGCTTACAGAAGAGATTTTTATAAAATATTAGATTTATCGCATGGTGCAAGCACACATGAGATAAAAAAGGCTTATAGACGATTAGCAAAAGAATTACATCCTGATAAAAATAAAGATGATCCAGATGCTTCCCAAAAATTTCAAGACCTGGGAGCAGCTTATGAAGTATTGTCAGACACTGAAAAAAGACGAATGTATGATAAATGTGGAGAGGAGTGCTTAAAAAAGGATGGTATGATGAACAACAATATGGATCCCTTTTCAAGTTTCTTCGGCGACTTTAATTTTGCTTTTGGTGGAGAACCGCAACATCCTCAGGAAACTAAAGGTTCAAATGTTATAATGGAGTTGTATGTCACTTTAGAAGAATTGTACAGTGGAAATTTTATTGAGGTAAAATTTTATAAATATGTATATAATACAACTCTTTTTTTTTATAAACTCATATTGCTACTGTATATTTTAGATTACAAGAAATAAGCCAGTTATGAAGGTAACAAAAGGCACAAGAAAGTGTAACTGTAGGCAAGAGTTAGTTACTCGCAATTTAGGAAGTGGCAGATTTCAAATGATACAACAATCGGTGTGTTCAGAATGTCCAAATGTAAAGGTGGTGAATGAGGAACGTATATTAGAAGTAGAAGTCGAATCAGGAATGGTAGACAATCAAGAAATTAAATTTACCGCTGAAGGAGAGCCACATCTCGATGGAGATCCAGGAGATTTGGTATTAAAGTGAGTAGATATTTTTATATATTTATAATCTCGCGAATATATATGAATCGAAGTATGTGATATGATCGCGAGGGGGTGACTTTATATTTCAAAACAAGTCGAGTAAACTTTTTTGTATGACTTAACATACTTTGCTACAGATAACTGTTTTTTTTCTATACATAACGCGACATGGTTTGTGTTTACTATCAGAATTAACTGTACTATTGTATATACTGTATTGTATATTCTATTGTCATTTGATATTAACTGTCAGTTTCTATCGAACAAGGACGAATTTCGATCAAATGCACAAGTACTTAATAGATGTTCAAAGCCATTTATTTCGAAAATGGAAATTTATGAATATGAAAAAAAAAATTTATTCCATTTCAATTTATTTTAAAGCGTAAAGAATTACTCCATTCTCTCTCTCGGCTGTATAACACATTTTTTGAACCATCCTATACAAGTTTAATGCAGTTATATTTATAGTGTAACTATATTTATTATAGGATACAAACTCTACCTCATCCTATTTTTGAAAGAAAAGGCGATGACTTGTACACAAATGTTACGATATCTTTGCAAGAAGCTCTATTAGGTTTCACAATAAACATAAAGCATCTAGATGGTCATATAGTAACTGTCCAAAGGGACAAAATTACCAAGCATGGCACCCGTATTAGGAAGAAGAACGAAGGAATGCCTAATTATGATAATAACAATCTTTATGGTGCCTTGTACATTACTGTTGACGTTGAATTCCCTGATACCGACTTTACAGAAGAACAGAAAAAAGGTGAGAGAAATTTCAAGATGCACTAATATAGTGCATCTCGAAATTTGGTATTATTACATAAATTACAGTCATATTTTGCGTTTCAGAAATAGAAAAGTTGCTGCAACAAAGTCCAGTGGACCGAGTATACAATGGTATACGTGGCAATTAAATATCTAATGCGATATATGTACAAATAGATGTAATATGTGAATACTTTGATTGGAATGAATGTCGTGATACGTATGTTTGTATTAGTGTGGGGGGGAGTGATATTCTTGCTTCCTTATTAAAGAATACCAATTGGGCTTACTGAAATATGTGATATATCAAATTGAATACACATATTTCGCATAAGTTTCATCATCAGTATATACATATATACATATGTTTTATCTAGATGCAAAAGACTGGTCAAAACCACTTTTCTTGTTGTCGATTACTTAAATTAATATTCACGATAATTAAGCAATTTATTTATTATAAAATCTAAATTTGATATTTGGCTCTGAATTACATAAATAATGTATGAAAGATAATGTGTGTGATCAAATTTTGCATTTAATATCACGAAATAAGAAAGACGATTATATAGTAACATAAACAATGTATACACCCGGTATGAACGCATGGAGGAATTCCTTGCGTAACGATCACAAAGAAATTCTGAACATAAACATCAGTAAACGCGCGCGAAGATAATGATTATAGTATCTCATGATAAAAATAAGCAACGTGCGATACATTTGTAGTTAATTTTTTTAATTCACATATATCTATGTAAATCGTAATATCTTATATGTAAGTTATTGTAACAAAATTATACTCGATTATTATATATAAAAAAAAAAGAAAGGATATTGATATTCTTTCCGTAATCAGAGAATACAAGAAAGTCGAGCAGAGCCGGAAATAAATATATAAAATATAAAAATATGTTTCAATGTTGCATAAAATATGTTTAAAATATTATTAGAAGAAATAGATAGTTTTTTTCGGTATAAAGTTCGCATTGGGAATACATTATAAATCATTAATAATTAATTTTACTGCCGCGATCGCGTGGAAGAGAATGGTTTCGATGAAATACACTCATAAAGAGAGAATAGTAAAATATCTTTTATTTGTATATAGAAACGGCGAATATTTTTTTTTTTTTTTTTTTTTTTTTTTTGGTCGCTGAGAATTGTAGATCGCCGTAATAGGTCGTTACATATTGGTTTACAGACGTTGATAGTTTAAAAAATTGATGTAACGTATGAGAGACAGTCGGCATGACAAGTACAAATTCATTTTGATACGAATTAATAGCGGATGAAAAATGTATTTTTTTCTCATCGAGCGTAGAATTGTCTGACTTTGCGACGTCACGAGCAAGCAAGTGAACGAATAAGAAACTCCAATAAAAAAAAAGAGATGCGGAGCGAGGTGATCGCCCGCGAACGCCTCGTTAGACAGTTCTACATCAATATTTGTAGATATCTTTATTATTGCGCGTAATGATTAAATTAATCAATCAGTTATGTGAAGGGATATATGTGTAAATAAATATCAAGCTGCGCCGCGCAATGTGCTCGCGATAGAGGCTTACGAACACGGTGTTCTCGAGAATAGAAATCAGTTTCTCGCGAAACTCTCTCCAGCTATAATGATTTCTTCAAAGACAGATCGAGAGCTCACGATTTAAATGATCAGATGCAAAAAAAGGTGATCGTCCCTTCAACGATCGCGCCTAAAGACAGTAACAGTACAGGCGCATGTTGAACTCGTCGACGCAAGCACTCTGGGTGCCGTAAGCGTTCAGTCTGCTGACCGAGCCGACCAATTTGCGGCTGTTGTCGTCCGCCTTGTAACGCACGGTACCCTCGAAGATCGCGTCACCCGGAGTGGTCTGAACAGTCACCGTGTAATCCATCAGCGTCGCGCCGTCCGTCTTGTCCAGCCATACCTTCGCGTCCTTGATCAGCTTCAGGTTCAACGTCGCGCACAACGGATAGCTGCTCAGCATGTCGTTCAATTCCCTGACGAGGAACGACACGCTGTCCTGAAGACCGGTGTCGTTCCACGCGACGGTGTTGCTGGTGTGACACATGCACCAGTGATTCGCTATGTGCGCCATTTCGCAGGTACGAATGTCAGGCACTGGCAGGAACCAGCTGATGCCGCGCGGAATCGGCGACGCGGCCTGAGCTCTGATGCGTCTCTTGAGAAACGACTCGCGCAGAGTGTGCGGGCTCAGAAGATCCGTCAGGGTCTCGTGAAGGTCGAAGGGCGTCGTCAGGCTGTGACTGTTTCTGCGCAAGTTTCCCCAGGCTAGCGGAAATTTCTCTCGCCACCAGCCCGGCAGCACGACGAAGACGAACGGCAGACTGTCCTCGATCTTACCTTGATACGTCTGCCGAAAGTCGCCCCATCTCATCCCGTGATCGCTCATCACGATCAAGACGGTGCGATTCAACAGACCTTCCCGCGACGCGTACTCGACGAAGTCGTGATAGGAGTCGTCGCCCAACTGCGGATACGTGAAATAGTCGTGAGTGAGACTGGCCTGCCAGATGAAGGCGAAGTAAAGCTCCGACGAGAACTCGATCACCGTTTTACGGGTGTAATCCAGCATGCAGTCGAACGTCTTTCTGGTACCGATGCAGAGATTGGCGTTCAGCTTGCGGGTATTGCCGATGTCCTTCTCGGCGCCGATTGTGTACGGTCTAAGGTAGTAATCCGTCGGTTCCTCCCGAAATCCCGGTTTCAGATAATTAAATGTGGTCATGGTGTACGCGTCCTCGCCGAACACCGTCCGATAACCGGCGGCGCTGAATTTCTTCCACAAGAGCGGACACTCGTCGAAGGTCTTGCCGGGCGTCTGCCAACACAGATTTCGCAACTCGTCCTGATTCAGGCCGCTCAGCAGCGGGACGAGATTCGGGTACGTGTTGTCGGCGACCTTGGTGTAACCCAGCATCTCCACGGCGCCGAGGGACTGAAGCAGCTTCACGGTCTTCGGCATCATTCTGTGAAAGTTCATCCTGGAAACCGAATCGAGCCCGACGACGAGAACGCTGAGACGGTCGTCGAGGAGGGTGTCCGTATTCAGCGTCTTCTTGCATCTTTCCTCTACCGCAGGTTTGCGCGGCAGAAAAGCGTAGTAATCCTTGTATATCACCTTGTTGTTGCGGGAACATTCAACCTTAACAAATTCGGCGTTTACGGTGCAAGAACCTTGGAATGGATAGCACTGCTTGTCATATCTGCAAATACGGAGATATGGAAATATTAACACGTTTTCGCAAATTTGGAATGATTGCATTAGCATTATTTAGAGGTAAGTTTAACAGAATGAAATTAATCCTCTTTCTCTATCTATATTGCAGATAAAATTTATAATCTAAAAAAAGAGTCACATAAAAAGATAATTTATTTGTTCTGTTTTTGCACGAGCGGTTTAATGTATGAGAGATAGTCGAAGATCGTAATTAATTCAATTATAAAATCACATGGGACACTGAGAATATATTATCACGAATGAAAGTAAAATATTTCATTTCTCATCTTTATATATATTTTTGTATATATATTTTTTTTATATATATATTTTTCATATCAATATATACAGAAGATATATTGATATGAAAAAAATATCATTTCGCAAATTATAATTTCTAATCCTAATTTCTTATCTCTAAATATGATATATCTGTCACATCTGTGCAGTTACATCTGTAATTACACATTTGACATACTTATATTGTTAGAGATATCACAGTAGTGATATCTAACAATATAAGCATGCTCTCTCCTCCCTCTTTTATAGATAGAGATTAGTGTGATTTTACATATGATCGATTTCATTTATAGCAATTCACAAATTTCTCACACAAAGTCATCCGCCAAAAAGCAAGAAGGTATATGAATCAATTCTTAAGATAATACTCACGTAACAGCATTATCGTTGTTTTTCGTTCGCCAGAATGGTCGCCAGCAGCAATCGATGCTGCCAGAAATGTTGTAGAATTCTTTCGATGCCAGAGGATTAATAAACAACGCGGTGTTATTCGATTCAATTAGCGGCAGAGAATTTCCGTATTCGCATTCGAGCACCTCCTTAGTTATAAAACGTCGAATTGCAGGATCGAAAGGATCCATCGCGGGTAATCGGCATCCTTTGTTGCGAACTAGAAAGCCACCACTGCCTATTGACGTATAAACGTTCGGTGATAACGATACATATTCCTCTGTAAAAAAAAATTTGCTAATTAGTAATTAAAATGAACGCATAAATGCATACGAGAGTGGTTTGAATATAAACGAGACTTTTGTTGCCACAGTTTGTCAAAGAAAAATTTATGCAATACGACATTAATTTATTTTCTGACTACTGATATTTTTTATTTATTTGACATTTATTATCGATTAATAATAGTAATAACTTATTATTTAAAATATATTTAATTTTTTAAACTTTAAATATCTTAATAATTATAAACTAAAATTTTGTCAAAATAAAAGCGAAGTAGAATACTTGAAATAGAATAAAAGATAGGATTTCGTTGTTTCCATTTTTATTTTTGAAATTTAGTTTGTAGCCTATTATTTTCGGTTATTTATCCAGAAACTATTAATGTTCCAACATTTTTGCTAAAGAAAAATCGATCATCAAAGAATCCACAAATTTCTTAACTTTTTTACTTTAATTTTCAAGTTTCATTTTTTTTCAAGTATACATTGTAAGCATTGGAAAAGATGAGTTACCTACGTTAATTTTATGAAAAGAAGTTATTATAAAAATGACATTATTTACGTACAAAATCTTGGTGAATGATTTGAACGCGACATGAAAAAATTAATCACATTTTTATTTGAACCACTCTTGTACGAAATGATAAGAAATGATAGTATAATCTAATACTCACGCGTTACTACATCTGGAGTATTTGGTTTGGCCATTGCTCCAAATCGGATGATCCGAAATGGACCTGTGTTGTAGCTGTTGATAATGAGAAGCGACATTAACAGAAAAACCAGTAACGCAATTAGCCATCTTCGTAGCCGTAGGCCCCCTTTTTGTATCCTGGTCTTGATTAATGCTGTGGTTGATCCACACTCATCGTCGATAGCCTTTTTGCCACTGCGAAACAGTGTCTGCCAAAGAAAGAAAAATCACTCTTGATATAATGAAACTCATTCAAAATTATTTAAAGTGTTTATCATGATATGCATAATGTATTAGCTGGGGTGATAACTTGATAAATAGCGTTGAAATAAAAATACGCAAGAAAATCGACTTTTAAGCTTCTTATACGAAGACTGGATGATTTATCTCGATACTGTTTCTGCGAGCGAATCAAATTTATATCGAAAACACCGAGACCAGACTTACTGAGAAACTATATATTGAATTGAATTTTGTGAATTGCTATATATATATACATATATATATATACACACGCGTTTTTAAAATTTAAATAAAATTAGAGATAACAAATTTCACTAAAATTGGAAATTTCTGCAAAGAATTAAAATTTTGCAAGTATTATAAATTAAAGTTGAACTTGTTAAATATGTTGTAACTTTTTCACAATTTTATTAGAGAATAATTGAATTTTCGAACGAATGAAATAAAACTGAAACGAGTTGCAGTTGTTATATAACAAGAAATATATCGCCGAATTTCTCGTAATCAGTCTATCGTAAATCAGAAGTGAAATCATCGGTGAAACTTAACATCAATCGATGGCATATTAAACGTGCTTGATAAAAAAAGAAAAATCTATTTAATTTACTTGCATGCTAGTCTGTTCTGTAAATAATATATTAATTTTTACTATAACATAATAGTCCTGCTAAGTGCTTACAACGGAAGTCATTATGCAATTACGCGGCATGGATATGTTAGAAGAATTATTGATGTGTTTTGGAGCAAATAAAAAAAATAAAATAGGATTTACCTCCTCGAGAGATTGATGTTCACGCATAACAGAGCGGTTGCGTACATCAAACACTTTCGTATGCGCAAGGTAGAACTGCACTAACAGTACATACATTATGTCCAGTGCATTTGTTTCTATGGTAAGATAAGACCGATATCATGATGATATCGACATCACATTTGGGGTAATATTTGTCTAAAGTGATTAGCTTAAATCGCACCTCGCGAATTGTTTAAAATAGCATATTATCTTGTTTACATAATATACAAAAGGAGAGAATAATTATTAATTATATTCTCTTATGTTACATCCTTCGCTCGTCTGTATCAAAGACTCATTACTGTATCGAAATTTTCTCACAAAGAGCAGCGGCTTACGAGATAAAATTATATTGAGCAGAGTCTCTTGGTCCTTCTATTTTGCATCATTCTTCGCAAAGAGATCAAGTCTTTTTTTTTTTATCAGTCCTTATGTGTACCGTTCTTGTATCGTTCCGTAGACGCAATTATTCATCACGGAGCTCGTCATCATAATTTGCATTAAGAAGCGCATCGAACAAATGGATCGAACGTAGAGCAATATTTGTGGAAATTAGCCCGTCGTGTAACGCGCATACTGGAAATGTATCTATTCGGATATCGAAGCGGATTCTTTTGCTTAGTGATTGTTTATGTAAATGTAATGAGCTGAAAAGAGATTGGCAAGAAATTGTCGCGTTTTTTTTTTTCGTTCCTTCCTCTCCGGTTCTCCTTCAAACTTCCGGTCACATTAAACTCACGTTTCTTCTACGAGGTCGTGATATGTTCGTATGGTCCATGAATTTCCTGCTGATGATGATTACGGGATGATCATGAGATAATGCGCGTGTTTCGCGATGCGCTATCCAGCCTCTCTCGCTGACGTACGCCTGTTTAGTCGTAGCATAGATCTGGAAGACTTCTGGAATGTTGACTGCGAAGTATCGCTATCATTCCGTTGGCAATAATATATAACAATCGTATCGTACGCAAACGTTTAAGGGGCGTTTCGCTTTAATCACGACGATTCGTTCCTATTTCTCGATTCGGCACGTGTGCTACAAACGATAAGTCTCGCTATTAGGCTGCTCTTCTCCGAGATGAGTTGCTCTGATTCTTGTTTATTATTCAAATCGATCATTGTGCGACACGCTGTCTGATCGAACTTGTTCGTATCTTTATACTCCTCGTTCGTCGGAACTTTTCTTCTCTAGAAATATCGATTTTTCCGTCGATATGTGTAATTAATTAAGTAATTAAAAATGGCCGTTCGCAGGCAGATATCAGGTTTCGTCGCTGCAACTTTTTCTAACGATGACTATTAAATCATTGCAGCGCAATATGGATTATTCACGCGATAATCTACGGATAGAGCCTCGGCATCAGCTCTCTTCTGTCTCCTTTTTCTAGCGTATCTCTATGCAGCGTCTCATTCATTTTCTTTCTACATCTACTCGGTTGCGTATTATGCCCGACGACGTACGCATCTTCAGGGAACGCGTATCCACCGATTGTATTCCTGAAACAATCATCGGCACGGTTAATTCGCGTTATATTCTAGACACGTGTTCCTTCTGCGGCGGATGATAGAATTACAGATCATTTTCTGATATAAATAATACTTTATATAGGACACCCAATAATTATACCGTATTTTACCTACGGATTCTTAAATTAATTTAAAATCGATCTTTATTCGACAAAAATTGCAAATAATCAAAGTTATTCTATATTTAATTTCAGACGGCCAATTTAACATAGAGAATTTTAATTTGTTTTATTGTTAATTTTATTTTATTTAATTATAGTAATATTTATTTATTGGAAAAAGAGTGTGAAAAAATAGTGATATCAAAATCATTATTTTTGCACGCTAAGGAGAAGAGTCTTTTTTTGAGGCAAAAAGAACCGTAAATAAAACTTCATTATCGTTATTTCTGAAAATTTTGCAATGACAGATAGATCGTGTCTTATTTTAAATATCTATTTCATTTTTCCGTTTGAGATACTATCTAGAACTTCAATCTTTTTTTGTAAATGATATTCGCTTGTCCATATTAAGCAATGTACCCTAAAAATTGCTAATAATTATAAAGTCGGATCTTTTATAACAAATGAATCTAGAAGAATACTTTTCTAAAAATCCTTGAGATGCTTTATCGGTGAGATGAATTATCTATTTAACATTCTCATTTCTTTTTAATTCATTTTAAAATAAGATCAACGTGTATGCAATTTTTTTGTACGAAAATTTCAGGGCGATTTATTTATTAATTCATTGTTAATTCGTGCGAATAACATTGAGATTGCCGGGTGGAAACTGAAGTAAGGTATACGTACATTCGGTCCAGCCTTGCGTCTTCGCGCATGTGAACTTGGATGAGTGAAACTCTCAAACAGCTGTTTTTACGTATCCACTGTAGACTTTGTGAATAGAACACGCGGTATCCATGAGCGTGATGTATGATTACAAATCGGAGTAATTTATCATTCTTTCAGATATACGCAACACCGAGATATAGCAAGCTCTAAAATCCTCTCTCATAGTGTAATTTCAAGTTCCAGCGGCAAGATATCGTCCGCTCCGTCTGCGTCAAATATCTATCGTTTCTTCAGCCGATACCCTTCGATCGCATTTCATCCCGTATAGAATCCGAACTCTCTCGCCGGAAGATGAAACAATCGGATGCACAGACTCCTTGCCTACTAGAAGCTAGAAGAGAGTGCACGGATCGGCTACCGTTCCGTCGACCTCTCTCCCATCGTCATCTCTGGCGTTCCATGCTCTCGGTCTGTCATCAGCATGCGGTGGAATCGTTCGCGCACACGTTCGACGGCCGATCCTCGGAGATGACCCGCACGGCAGGCGTTGCCGCGTCCCGGCGAGCAGGGATTCCACCGAGAGTGCGTGCGGGCGCCGCGACCGGCCGAGACTGGGCGAGACGCGATGAGACGAGGAGGAGGTCCAGGAGGTCCCTCCGGTCGATAGCGAAGCGCGCGCGCGCGCGCTCCTCCGGCGACGAGCGAGTCTGGAGACCAAGCGCGCACATTGGGCCAGAGTATCACACGAACCAGAAATGAAACAAAATTATTTTTTTTGCGATATAAAGAGTATATAAAGAGTACATGATATATATATATTATAGCGGCATTTAAGGAATTATATTGCATTCGTGAATTTAAAAAAGTGTATTAATATATGTTACTTCTACACGTGTATGTATATGTTACGTGGTAATTCATACTTTTCTCCCTGCACGTGCCTCCCGATTTTACATAAGGCGCACGCAAGATCAATATTAAGGCTATATCTTTTTTTTTTTTTTTTTTTTTTTTTTTTCATCCTCGAACCATAATTACGGGATTGTTAAGAATGAAGGGGCATTTAAAACCGTTTTTTTAATGAGACTTTAGAACAGAAAATATTCTTGACATCATACAACACAAATATTTGCAGCCCTCGAATATAGTTTTATACATCTCATAAATAGCTTAAAAACTCTTAGAACTAATGCAATTTTAAACAAAATTTGCTTAGTTCTTATCAAGCTTTAAAAAATATATTTTTCTCTCACTCCAGAGAAAAAATATATAAAAAAAACGAGCGTTCTCATTTTCACTTCTACTTTGATTAATAATATAAGATGATAATGATTGCTTTAATCTGTAAATACCACTATTCAAATTTTGTTTCTTCTTCGTCGTGTGATCGATATTCATATTATTTTATTAACTATTCGAATAAAATTCAACAGAGAAAATTTGAACTTTATATTTTAACAAAATAAATTATTGCTTGTGACCGATCTGCGAAAATTGAATAGCCCGAATAATTCAAACATCAAGGAAAATTCGATCGAAAATATTTATCGCAAATTGGAGTAATCAATTTTGTTTGTCCTTTTTCGATATGCGTTGCTTGATTTTTTATTATTTTATCCATAGATATATACCTTCAGGTTCGAAAGATCCGACCAATGTAGAGCTTGAAGCGTTCGTATTGTTTTACCACCAGAAAATATCGAGCACTACTGTGCGGCGAAAGACTCGATTATTGTCTACGTCTCGTTTTTCTTAGTGCCAATTTATGGTCGTCGTTTATCGACGATCGACGTGGCCAGCATTGCGTAATTGTTGTCGCGATAGGAATTACAGCCGGATTCGTTTGACGCAAAGTAAGTCACGAGACTCGATATTTAAATCGAATCTTAATCGCGTTATTTTTATATAATAAGAAATGGGGGAAATCAGAATTATATATTCTAAAGCACATTTTTTTTTATTCAACACGGTGAAGAAATATAGAATAACTATATAAGAAGTTTCAGAATATAACATACACATATGCGTTTTGAGCATAATGCACATCACAAGATGCATTATATGTATTTTATATATATATATATTGTTTATATTCTTTTTTTCTGTTCTTAATTCGTATATATGTATACAGAAGTGTAGTTAAGTAAATTTCTTTTGTTTATATACCTACAGAACTATTACTCTAGATTTTAATATTATATGAGATGAGTATGAAACGACTATTTGAATGATGTAATTGAATAAAAAACATTTGAGATTTTATCTTACATATATTACATATTATATTCTATATTATCTCTTGTATAAATCTTGTATATTATGTTTTATCTTAAGTATAAATGATAAATACTAATATATATTGTCTTATAACAATCTTACACATGAAAATCATCGATAGAATTATCGTGTTAATAATTTACATAATTATTAAGCAATTTTTCAAAACACATTTTAATTGTAGATTCTTTTTTTATATTCTTAATTGTATATTATAATTATAAATGTTTTCCAAAAATTCGCATTTTTCTAGATCTTATATATATACTAAAGCGCGTTGAAATGTACATATATCTGGATCTTGTACATATACTATTGTACGAGTTTGCACCTATAAAAGTTATCGTTTCATTAACTGTGATTGATAAATCGGGAGCAATTATAAACGGACCAATCAGTAAGCGATTCGATAATGTTGATGTTAATTGTAAGCAGTGTAAAAATTCGAACGCTTTAGTTTCATGTCGAGAAATAAAGTTGAGACTGTAACAACGTAACGCGAAACGATAAATACCACGAATAAAAAAATTACACGGTTTTATAAACGTTTTAATTGACATAAATAGATAAATTATAAATCAAATAATAAATTAACTCTTATACATTTTTCATTTAAACTGTATAATGTCAAGTATATTTGAATTATGTCTAGTATGCTTATATATATATATATATAAGCATATATATATATATATAAATGTTGTAAAAAGATCCGCATATTATCATTTACACAATATATGGAACACGATATAGTAATGTAATATTATTGAATAAAACGCAAATGGAATGTATATTGACATATATCGACATATATCGATATATTATGGCTCAATGTAAATATTTTTATATTATATACTTTATAATATTTTTATATTTACATATTTAGCTATATTGATATATAATATGTGTACTATCGATAAAATTTACGTTAATTGATAACTTGCTTAGTCTAATATTAGTAAAGGCGAAAATTGTAAAAATATATCACGATGACGCAAAACTACACGTTTTAGCTATAACACGGATAAGGAAAACAGAAGACAGAATAATTCAAGGAGAAGGAAAAATGATAATAATATTATCACCGAATGAAATATTCGAGTAAAAAGATATAAAAAAATATAAATATACGTATATGCATTTTTATCAATAGCTGATAAATTTGTAAGTTATATTATTAACAAATGGTAAATGATGCAATGGAAAAAGAAATTATAAACTGTTATACCGACAGGAATATTACCTCACGTAGATCATAATTAGTTGACACATCGGTCACGTTAGAAATTTGGCGCACAGTCCGAGAACGTCGCCATTTAAAAAGTTCGAAAGAAAAAGTGCGCGTGTAGTAGTGTGTAGAAAATAGTGCGTGTGTAATTAAACGTTTATCTGAAGAAGAATCAAGAGCGAAATAGCAAGAATATCGCTAGGTATATTTCATTTTATATGTCCATGATTGAAATACACTTCGATCTTTGGCTTTTACGTTCTAATTATTCATCGGATCAAAATTTCGATATAAGATACATATTATCAGAATTTATACTCGTAAAACAATAATATTATACTATAAGAGTCAAAGATCCCTTGTATTAAAGAAGTTAAAAGAGCTGTATAAAGATCATGGTATTTTAATAATTGAATATTCCGTAAATATACATATATAAGAAAGAACCTATATAGACAGTCGCTGATTTAAATTTCACCATTTCGTCGTCATAATAATGGTTTATTGTTGAAGTGATATAGTTATAATGATCCGTAACGTATTTAACTACAATGATAGGTCTTTTACTCTAATACAGTCGTGTTTATACATGGATTATACAATATTTACAGTAACTCAAGATCGTACAAGCAATATCTCCTCCTTCGGACAATGTCACAGGGCGTTAACGCCAGGCCGATGATTAATCGGGATAATTTTTCATTCGCACTCGTGTAAAGTATTTATACGGCGTACATACGAGACGCACGCACATGTGCGCGCCTCTTAAATGCATGTCGATCGTTACATTACGAAAATTTTGGTAATACACTTAAGATGTACATCGACTGTTCGGTACGCTACTCACTTTACTATATTTATGGACCATTTATTCGCCACACATTCGCTATTTACAATACAATTTTATTCATGACGCTCGCGAAAGGCCGAGCCTTTGACACTTTTTTCTTTCGAGAAAAAAAGAAAGGAATATTACATTTTGTGTTTCGCAGAAATCTTTGCAATATCTTACGTATACCGTTTGTTAATCGTCGCGAAACATAAGCGGCGAA
This sequence comes from Lasius platythorax, assembly GCA_963971435.1. Taxonomy (NCBI): domain Eukaryota; kingdom Metazoa; phylum Arthropoda; class Insecta; order Hymenoptera; family Formicidae; genus Lasius; species Lasius platythorax. The sequence continues at coordinate 18,227,536 of OZ020539.1, forward strand.
CGCGATTTTCTCGTCCTCGAAAAATTGTTTCGTCCTCCTTTTTCCCCCTCCGAATTGTAGATCATTATGACGGAAAAATGCGTGTATTATTATTTTTTTTTTTTGTATTATTTCGAAATATACAAATTCATAAAAAGTCATCTACGACACTGTAAAATAACTAAGGTGATTGGCTAGTTAAAAATTAGGGGTCAATAAGATCGATCGTCGAACTGTTTGATAATTCACACATCGAACTTGCACTTCTCTTCTCTCGATATACGAATAATTTACACCGTCGCTATTAAGTAATCACTTTTACACATCGAAGACGAATATTTTATCCGGCGATATATTTCTTATTCTTTTTCTAGTACGTTTTCTTCTTTCGAACGTAAAAATATAATCTGGTTTGATAAGTACAAAACGTCGATATGCTTCGATGCGTCAAGTCAATCGCTTTTTATTCTTGGTCGAGTCAAGCTACCTCGACGATTAGGAAATTCGCAAGTTTTTTCGGTATTATTTTCCGCGGATGAACGACCACATATTGCGCACTAGTGATGATAAACACAGCTATTAGCGATTTTTTGATTTTTAGCGGAGGTGACATATCCACCGGAAGAAACGGTAGATTGTAAATCTCGTCTCGAGTGGCGTTTTTTTGCTTTTTTCCTTTTTTTGGTTTTTTGTAACGTTACACAATGAGAGAGACGCTTAATCGATGTAAAAGTTAATCGATGAATCCATCTAGGATCCTCTCTGTCACTAACGAGAAAAATCAGATAAAATATTCTATCGTGACAAAGTATTCACTGCAGATGCGTGTATGTTCAGTTGCACGCGCAATTATGTAATATTCGCCTCGAACTACAGGTAGGCTGGCTTTCGTCTTAAAAAGGATGACATACATAGAAGCCGTTACACGAGTATTAATTTATATGTACATACATGTAGGATTGATTACACGTAAAACTCTATCCCATGTCAGTCATACTGTGACGATCACGATATCATTTGATATACACACAGATCTCCCACGAATTTCAGAGACGAGTATAAAATGTCTAGATGGCTACGTTTTTACGGAAAAGATTATTCGAAAGTAAAATTGATTAGCGCGCTTGAAATGATAATAAATATAATAATTCCTTTCTAAGGAGAGAAAATGCATGTATAAAATTATGTTACATATTTTCTTTCGAACATATGGAAATTTGGTTATTCGTTTTCACACAATATAATGCTTGATCATTCCACACCAAATCTCTCGAAATATATTTCATCTATAAAATTTTGTAAGGAATGAAACTTGTATGCAAGAGTTTCGTTTTTTTTTGCCTCTGCAAATGCGGAGAGAATAATTTTGAAATTCGGTGAGTTCATTAACGAAAGTCGTATAATCTTTTTGCATCTCTATATTTGATATACTACTTTTCTAAGAAAAAATATTTGTTTCGTGTGTTACATGCAGTTTTATTACACACATTTGGTATTACTTACTGTAAAGAATTACATTCTTTACGCGGATTTACATTCTTTATACGGTAGATGTACATAGACGATAGATACCAGAATCGAAACTCCGCGCGCGCGAAAGAAGTGAGTAATAAATAAATCATAAATTAGTACACATGTTGCAAATGTATGGTATATACGTTTCATTGGCGATGCTTCGATCGTTCGGTAATCGATTTAATATATAACGATATAGATGATAATAGATTTATACTAGTATATCAAGTTACTACTGGCTATTTGCAGCGTGTTGACGTCTGATAAAAGAGTTGAATACGCGCAATCAATAATGTAAAAAATGCTTTGTTACGTATATATACATACATCATACCGTTTAAGTGTGTCGAATGTCGTAGTAATGTATCAATATTTTACATACATGACATATCTACTAAAAAATCACAGATAAAAGGTTAATAATTAAAATTCTTCTATAAATTATTATTATATATATAAAAAATCATAACTTTTTTATATAATTACATTCACATAAAAAAAATATATTAAAACATAGCCAATGATAGTCTCTCTCATATTTATATATATTAATAAATTTGTCTCGAGTTATTAGCAAAATTAAAGAATAACAAAAAATAACTGAGTTTTTTTTTGAAAGTTTTCGCAGATTTTAGAAAGCATTTGCGTTTGACGTCGCGACCAATTGCGATTTTCTCTTTCTTCTTCGTAAAAATGAATAACATTATATAGACGATATTAAATATTACGGGCGATGCACGGTACAATTATATTTACAACGACAACGCAAACATCGCCGATGACGTACAGTAAAGGATGGACATCTAATTAGTAATAGTACTAAGTGTTATTAATTAGTCACACTTGGCTCTCGAGGGGCTCGCAGACACTCGCAACACACCGCATGTCATATCTCCTGCATACGCGTCCATCCATGCGCGTGTGTAAATGTATAATAAATTTATATTATCATTATTATAATACTATGATACAAGATATAAGTACATTGGTTTAGTGATTGCAGGCTGCTCCTCTCATATCACAGCGAGGGGCGCTGCCGGGCCCGCCTCCTAAATTATACCTACGTTCTATCGTTTTCGCATTTGTTCTGTTCCAATTTCTCTTTTCTATCAAACGCGCACATACACACACACACACACACACACACAGAGTAAACAAACGGAAGCAACACATATACAATCGCGCATGTATATAACTCGCACAATTCATACTCTCTGTCATACCTATATAATATTCCGCGTATGTATACATATATATATATGCATATATATATAATTATTTATATTTGTATTTATAATATATATAATTTTTATGTATGTATATATTTATAACGTAGCCTTAGATGACCCGGAGAGAGGTGACCATCGCTATCGCGAATGGACGGTCAAATTGTAATCGGGAAGACCCGTTAAGACGCGACGCCACGTGTCTTGCGGCTCCAATACGCTAAATGCTCGCCTTTCTCGCGAGTCGAGCTCAGTCTAGGCGCCGTGTCTAGCGCGGGAATTCCCCCGAATCTCGTACGAAGGGACTCGACGTCCAGAATCGTACGTATGTCACATACGTACATTAACGTGGCTCGATCGCGTATGCGCGCGGGATCAATATTTAAGCGTCTCGTCGTCGGCCCGCATCAACGGCCGGTGGACGATGTGACATTCCGACTTGAATAAACGATAAACGCGATGACGCGATTGAGTCACGCTAATCGGGAGTTTTTGAATCGAGGTGAGAAATTCTCAGTGTCCTAGCCTACTCGGAAGCCGTATCGACGGATCGATCCGATTCATCTATCGACCCCTGCTTTATGTATTAAGACTAGCGCGATAATAGGAACATGGTGTCTTCGTTTGTAGATACTGAGACCACTACCGGAAGGGGTGAGATGATGGAGAGGAGAGGGGCGTAAGGGATATGTCGTTACTCGCATACGTGAAGAGATACCAAGTAAGTCAATCATCTCAGTCCTTATGAAGATTGTCTTCCGTTTTGAAATGCACGGAAACACCATATAGAAAAGATAGTCGCGTCGCATTGTGACCCCTCCGATCGGGATTCGCCGGGGATCACCGTCGCACGACCGGAAACCGCTGCTTCTACTTCTCCGGACGAGCCCGTTTCATTTTTCGCGTATCGCGTGAATGCTGCGCGGAACCGATAATAGGTCGATGGGAAACTTTCGCCGATTGGGACGGAGGGACGGGGTCAAGATTGCTCGCAGTTTGCACGTCATTAGCATTCGCTCACCGCGCGAAGAATCTTCTTTGTTCTTTTAAAATTGATTCAGTCTGGAAGAATTCTCTCGCGAATCGGAGGTTCATACGCTCAGCCTCTTACTACTCGACGGAGATTCGATCATCGAATAAACGGTCGCGTCTTCCTTCGTACGGCTAGATGGGAAGATATGTATTCGTTAAGCTTCACGCGGCTAATCCCTCTCCCCTCGCCGTCGGCGGTGGTGGTAGACGTGCGGCGGTGGGCGGCGTGGCGTCATTCTCGGTTCTGCTCGGTGTTTCTCGGTCGAAATGATGCTGAAGAGCGTCGCCGGTCCAGGACGGTACGTTAACTGAGTTTTGATTACCGCCGTTGGACGACGGCGCGCCGGGCGAGTGCGTGGGCGACGGCGTTTGAAAGAGCATGGAGCCCGACGGGATGGCGGACTTGCCGTCCACCAGGGGTCCGTTACTGGTTGGCGCCATCGGCTGCTTGTCCAAGGGGAAACCGCCCCCGGCGGCCCCGTACACGGAGCCGAACAGACTCGCCGCGTACTTGCCCGCGCCCAAGGAATGAGGCGGCAACCCGTTGTTACTTTGAATCACCGAGATCTCGTTCAGCTGTAAGTAATGCACGCCGTCTGGTTAGGTTTATTCGAAGACAATTACCTACAAAAACGAAAATAGACATATATCATTAATTGGAGTTTCGGCGATACTTTGTTTCTTGTACAATATCGTTAAACAATTTAAGTTAGGCAACGAAGCTTCTTGCGTGAGAAATCGTGATAAGATAAATCTCGTAACTTGTCGCAATACAAAATTTTTACGCTAATCTTTGTATTATGTTGACGGAATAGCCGTTCATTTCGAGCAATGTAAGCATTTATTTACCTTCTGCTGGACGCCGTTAAGGAATGGTGCGGGAAGATAGGGGTAAAAAAGGTCCGGTCGTCGTTGCAGAAACTCCGAGTCCTTGGGTGTGATTGGCAGGGGCGGTAGATCCAATGACATTCGTCGACCTCGACGCGACGTTCCGTTGGTGAACATATGCGTACCCATGTGTACCTGCGGTAGAGAAACAAAAAAAAATGGTCAGAAGCGGTATTCAAAGTCGGTATTTTAATCGAGTGGGCGCTGATCTTTCATCGAGCTCGAGCGACTTGCGACGTCTACGCGTTTTGGCGTTAGTAGAAGCGATAGCGGCTCTAGCTGGTGTTAGTAAAGATTATCGGGAGGAGTTTATAGAAGAGAGAGAAAGAGAGAGAGAGAGAGAGAAAAAGAGAAAGAGAGACTCAGACTTCCGATGGCAACTGTATAGAGGAATTAATGTATTATACCTTGAGATTGCCTTTGGTGGTGAACGCTTTCTGGCAGACGGTGCATCGGAACGGTTTGTCGCCAGTGTGAGTTCTCATATGGATCTGGAGCGCCGAAGACGAGGAGAAATTCTTATTGCAAATCTGGCACAAGTGCTTGCTCTGCACGCCTGCAAATACACATAACGGTTTCGCTAAACTGACCCTGACTTCGTGATGGAAATGTGCGATGATGATGGTTTAAGGATCGTTCTTTGCGTTTCGTAAAAGTCTGAGGCTACAGATTGTGGAAACTATACTATAGTGCGGCATAAATAGACTTAGCGGCTTCTTTAAAGCTTTGCGCTTCGTGCTAATATTTCAATAATATTTTCACATACGACATGGAGCGTCGGATATGAAAATACGAAATGCCACCACGGTGTATACAAGAAATTCGGTTGAATAAAGAAACGAGGAAAATCTACGTAATCCTTCACCAACATTATACACAGAAACATCGAGACACGTAGAGATAATGACGGACAGGAAATGTAAGGAGGACTAAAAGCGTATGCGAAGCAGCAGTAGCATCGGGTAAACTTCAAACTATCGTTTTAGTTTAACGAGAGGTGGGGCCGCCAATTGCGATTAGCAATGAGATCGAATCGGCCGAGCCAGAAGCTGAATTCGTGTGACGCTCGATGAAGAAGCACATTGAGTCTTATTCTTTATGAAAGCTGGCGAACGCTGTACTTACTGGTTGGTCTCTTTGGCGCCGGCAAATCTCCTTCCGGCGGGGATCTCTTTATTGGTATCGCGGACTCGATTGACGTAGGTGGCATCGGTGGGGGCGGTGGTGGGGGTGGAGGTGGGGGCGGTAAACTAGAATCATCGGTGCACATCGGGCTCCTGGAAGTTTCGTGATCCTGACATTGCTGCTGCTGTTGCGGCTGCTGCTGCTGCTGCTGTTGTTGTAGCTGCTGCGGCTGCGGCTGCTGTGGCTTTGCATCGCTGAATAGATGCGGCGGCATATCGCGAATCTTATGAGTCAACATGTGCTGCTTCATATTACCCTACGCATCACAAAACACGTTCTTTTGTATTTAATTAAGTAGTTGACGGTGGTCCCTAGAAAGAAAGCAAAAGAGAGAAAGAGAGAGAGAAAAGAACAATCGTAGCATTGTTATTCATGTGTAGCATTTATGTATAATATATTAGCGATGCGCGAATACTGCGATTAAGTTGATTGCCATAGGTGTACATTAAGCCCTTTATTAAGCTTTTATTTTTATAAATGCGTGAGAAAGACCTATCTCGCACCGTGTTAGATATTTCTATCCGTTTTATGAGAATTTTGACACGTTAAATCCGAGGCATCTTCTTTTCTTATCGAGGTATAATTCCCGTTACATATATTCAACATATTTGCATTTCTTTGCATATAATCTGATAAAGTTATTGCACGGATATATATACACATCTTATTTAATCTCTTCAATGCAAGTAATTACATCTTTAATGCTTAATTATGATATCGTTCGGCCGAATTATCGAGCTACTTCAGGTCGTTTAGCTGAAGAAAGAAGACGGATATTATTACATGCGAAAAGGTATATATATAATTGCAACTTGGCCAAGTGATGCGATCGCGACCGTACGAGATAGCAAGACGAGCGCGCATGTTACGCTTGCTTTGTTTAGGAGGCTCTTACCAGGAAGACGTGGTCCGAGGGTAGAAGTCCGAGGGCGGGTGGCATCAGCGGGGGCAGGCGGACGGCAGGATAAACAGACGTCAGCCTTCGCCCCCCTCCTGCTCCTGTCCGCCCCCGGTTCTTCCGCTCCTCAGGCCGCCGCCGCCTGCGTTTCGGTTTCTCACGATTTCCGGCGGCCGATCTCGCCGGGAACGAGCGGTATTGGGGATTGGGTTGTGGGGGGATCGGACCCTTCGCGGCGAAGGGTTGGTCCGCGCAGGAACATACTTGCTGACCGGAATCGTCGTTCTGAAAGTATAGCAGAACAGACGAGAAGAGTATAGAAGTGATATGAATAGATATCGTATGAGGCTTAGGAGAAGTTTTTTTTTGTGCGAAGAATGTGCAATATTTTTCTAACATTTTATTAATTAGTCCTTAATTAACCCTTAAGCATTAAGGCACGTCGTCAGTAGTAGCATTATATATTTTAACATTCTTACATTAGTAATTCCATATATTTGATGAGAATTTTATGAGATAAATCGAAATCTTATGAGAGTATCACGTATGGCATCACATCAATGCCCTAATGCTTAAGTAAGATACAATATCGAGTTGATTAGGCCTGTCACAATCAGCGATTTCTTTCTACATGAAAAATGAACCGCAGGGAATTGAGGCAACTTACAAGTGAAAGAAAGAAAGAGAGAGAGAGCAGGAAAGAGAACGAGAGATTATCAGTGCGCGACAATCGCTTTCAAAATAAAAAACTGATTTAATTACCTTCGTGGAAAAACCTCGGTCGCATATAGTGCATTTGAAAGGTCGTTCCTTCGTATGACTCCGGTAATGTATCTCCAACGCGGATTGGCATGCGAACGTCTTGTAGCAGAATTTACAAGTGGTGTTGCCACGTACTGTAACAGATCGTACCTCTTTACATTTTTGAGTCAGTTCTTCATACAGTGTATGTGTGTGTGTGTGTGTTTCTCGCTGAAGATATCTTTTTTTACTTTAGCGTCTATTTGACAGCGATGTTCTGTGTTGTGTAGCGTTGTATTTTTTCATGATTGCTAATATGTATATCTAAAGTTATAACGTTTAAAAAGAAACTAATTTACTGACAACATTAATTATCTTATTATTTATGAATAATTACGGAAAATTAATTAAAAATAAAGCCAAAGTACCGAAGAGAGGAAATAATAGTAGAGAGGAGATGGGGATGAATATAGTTAATGCAAAATGAGATCAAATAATTGATGTGATGACGAAAAATTTATTTCTTAATATACATGTGTGTGCGTATGTGTATGTGTGCGTAAGAGACGAGTTAATAAAAGTAAATTGATAAAAGTAAATTAATAATACATATGTAGTAAAGTTAATGTAAGCTTCATGATTTTAATTCTAATAATCAAGGATAAGTTCAAAACAAAGCCATAATATATCACGATAAGCCATATAAAAGTTGCAATAAATCACTTTATATTATTAAGCTCCTTAACCTTATTATTAATTCTAATATACGAATGAATGTTACCTATGATAAAAAATTTATTTAATGCTTATGAAAACATTAAATTTAACTTCAAAGAGAGAGAGAGAGAGAAAGAAAGAGAGAGAAAAATTTGTCCCAAAGCACTTCATTTATAAAGCATTTCATACCCTCAAGTGCAAGAGGTTTAGTTGCAAAGATATATGATAGAATATTAGACGCTTGCAAAAAATGATAATCTTTCTTGACATTTTTACTAAAATCTTCAAATCGACCAGAGAATTTGTTATTAAAAAAATCTCCAAAAAAGTTTTGGGACATTATTTTATTTTCTATGATATATAAATAGTAATGCTCATAACTTGAAAAATTATCGCACGATTATACAAACGCACACACGTATATATCAATTATTATATAAAAATTATTATTATATTATATAAAAATATTTTCAAGTTATTATTTATATATCATAGAAAATAAGAAATTTCCATCAAATTATGATTTGGGGGAATATAACTAAAAAAAATTAATAATTCTTGTAAAGATATCAATATCTTTGTCTTTAAAACCCCACAAGCATCGCGCTGTCAATATTTTCTCCATTTTTTAAATACTTAAATACTTAAATACTTAAAAAAAAATCGCGATTATTGTAAAAATTAAATAACAGCGATTGCGCTGTTTAACATTTCTAATGTCTCGCACAGAGATTGATTTCTTCCTCTTTAAATTCAATGCTGTGTATTATAATACACGACTGATTATATCAAACTGTATATTCTCTCGAAACTTTGTTCACGTTTTAGAGTTTATAAAATAGTACGGTATTTAATCGATTATCACAGCGTTTTATATAAGCTTTGATGTGCTGATTATATCAACAATTTTTACATGGACAATATAATTCACAATAATATAGAGAATTACGTACAAAGTAATCGCAAAATGGAACGTTAACATACAAGTACAGATAGCATTGAAAATAATTGCATTATTTTATCCGAAGTAAAACTCTTATTGAAAACGTTTTTCAATAACTACACACATAATAGAGATCATTTAGGAGCACAATTTTGATAACTTTGGCGACATGATTTAACAAATATTTTTAGCTATTTCTTTGCAGCAAAACACAGTGCAAAAAGTTCTAGAACACTTTTTATTTCCGTTTCATGTTACATATGAGAATAATTATTTCTACAAAATGACTAAACTTTAGGAGCGTATTCTATATACTGTTAGGATATAAAAAGTCATATAAACATACAATTCTCCTTGCAATCCTTTTTTGCTAATGCACCAATGTGAAATTATTATTAACAGATTCTGTCGTAAACAAAAAATGTTTATAACTCGGAAAGAAAGAGATCCTAGATCCATTTCTAGATCCATGTTCATAAGAATCTTTTCATTCTTACAGTAAGTATATGCTTCTAAAGTTTAACCACCTGTTTCTAAAACATCCTGTGATTCTGTATATCATAAAATAAAATAAGAAATATTTCTTTAAAAATATTTGTTACTTACAAAATTAAATTACAAAATTAATTAATTAAAAATAATTAATCCAAGCATATATTTTCAAAGAGAGACAAAAAGAGAAAGAAACTGATAAATATAAATTTAATTATAATCATTACCTATTTAAACACGTATAAATCTTTGCCTTATTAAATTGATGAGATTAGTAAAAATAGATATTGAAAAGATTGCAAAAACCCACACACTTCTCGATCAAATGACATTTTCGATCAAAAATAAACGCGTGCAACCCATCTTAAAAAATTTATACATCTAGCCTAATTATCTAGTCTAAAATTATCTATATAATATAATCTGAAATTATCTCTCTATGTAATCTAAAATTATCTAATCTAATCCAATTAAAAAAACATCTAATCTAATCCTTATTAAACAGATTTGCAAATTATATATAATATAGATAAAATAAAAAATGATAAATATATATATAAAAGATTATTACTTATTTTATAGCGGGTTATTTTGATATGTATCATAGAGAATAGAGCCTCGAATCAGGTACACTTTTTCCTCATGTGGCGGACTCTTCCGATTCACGAGATACATTACTTTAAAATTTTCTAATTTTTAAATTTAAATGTAAATCGATTTTAAATGTAATCTAAGTAAATATTCCGATTACCGGAGCCATCCCTATGATTTTGACCTTCACATATCAAAAAATGTCAAAAATTGAAAAGTGAATATATGGGCAGGACAAATGCTCCATATGTGTGGGTTTGCAACTTTCCGCGTACAGTGAGATTTACCCCTCTAAAAGCCATTTCTCTTATCTTTAAACCTTAAAGAGATTACCTTCTCTTATATCGTCATATTTTTATTAATTACTCGGAAAGAAATAGTCGCAGCAATTTTTCATTTTTATCATTGATCTCAACGTTCAAAATACCTTCAGAAAACATTCTCATGTTGTCAAAGTTATCGAAATCTCGCAGGAAAGATCATAAAATTAAGTGCCCCACGCTGTATATATGCGTATGTATATATGTACGTATGACGTATGAATGTATATATATGTATATATATGTATATAGACATAGGAAGCATAGAATACTTGTAAGCAAATCTAGCGACGCAATAAAAAAGGTAGAAATATTTAACGGAGTATGTCTTTCTTTTTCTGTCAAAAGTAGAAGGAACAAACGTTCTGCTCATTCTACGCTGATTAGAAAAAAAATAGCGAGTTTCGTTAATTCTAGCCTTTTCACGTAGGTGGATACTTTCCGCTTGCAGTGTAGGTTGGATAGAAGCAATCTATGCTTTCTATATCTATGGTACAATAAATTCCCATATAATACAAGAAATATTGTATAATCCGCGTTATATTCCACGTTATTCAGGAGTCGTTTCAAAATTTGAAATATATTATTTATTATAAAAAAAACACAAAATTTTTCACAAATTTTGAAATTTATCTATCGCATTATACGGAGATAGTTCATCGCGTTATACGAATCTGCGTCATAAAAATACCGTGTTTATTATGGTTTCTATAGGCCAGTTTATTGTGTAATGTATGTATGTACACATATATAATATATGTACATGTACAATATATGTAATACATATAAATATAAAATATATGCATATATAAATGTGTGTGTATGTATGGTAGATGTATATAATAAATACATATATATAATACATATGTATGTGTATATATATATATGTAACAATTATACATCTTTTATTACACATTAAATATTAAAGACATGCAATCAATATACAGTAGAGTCTCTTCAAATTTGGCCTCATTAATTTGAATGTCACATACTTTTATGAACACTAATGTGTTCCCTCTATCATAATAGACAGATCTGCGCGATGATACGCACAGACGAATGGCTTCATGTGCGCGACTGCGTTCGCACAAATACGATATAGCAATTGGGCAGCTCGCACCGGTGGTAATCGTTATCCGTTATTTTTTGTTTTTCAAGAATTTTCCGCTTCTACTGCCTCGGACAGCCAAAATAGCGAGAGTCTAATGTATTGCTTCTCCGTTTTTCTTCTTAATACTTCACAATTGAATAGACTGATTGGAAAGTATTTTCCATCATCGTAGATTTTTTCACTCAACATTTCAAGAAAGTTGTTATTGACACAACGTTGCTTTCGTTTATATTCTGATATAATCAAATATATTGCTTTCCTTTTGAATCTTTCCCAAAGGGTGCGATAACCGAATTGTTGTAAATGTCACCAATCTCCAGGATGCACATAAAATGGTTCTGAGGAATCTTCACTTATAAATTGTTCTAAATTTAAACAATTTTCTAAAAAAAAAAAAAAAAAAAAAAATTATATATATATAATTGAAATTTTGCTTTAATTATGATGAAAATATCTCTTTGTATGTATGTGTACGTGTTCGTATGTATCATCGCATAAGATTGTATGAATATGAGAAGCAGAAACTGCTGCAAAACTGGAAAAAATAAAGACAAACCGGTGTAAAGCATATATTCTACGTTTGTATAAGTGTAAATACGTATTATTGCAAGAGATAGCATGAGAAATTAAAGAAAGACAAAGCGATGAGACAAATAATAATAAAATCAAAGTAATAAATAATGCAGACATAGAACAAAAGAAAGATAAAGTGGTATCGAAAGATGATTATTGCAACGAAATTAATAAAGAAAAATAGAAAAAAAGTCATACAACGGGAAAGTGGGAGTGCTAGGTCCGGCTACACCGCAAAACAGGATGTCGGCATGAGACATGGATAAGTCGAATATGTCACCACACACGGAAAGAGGTGTACTAGAATGCGATTTCGGACTCGGTGATTCGCGGCAAGATGGAATCGTGATCATCGGACGCGGGAAAGGGTGTAGCGGGAACCGCAGCTCGCTGATTCTGATGACTTGGAGCCTACCTGCTGGCCCTCCGACAGCTAGACCGAGCGGATTGTAAGTCGATGACGCGGCTAGTACAGCTGAGGTGGTTAGCGAGGCTAGAGGTCCGCTGCCGGGAGCGCTTCCCGGGTTGATCGCGCTCATCGACGTCACGCTATTTATGTTGGACGTGCCTGGCGTGCTGGTGACGGGCGCGGACGAGACCGCTTGCAGCAATCCGGCAAACATGCTGAAGGGATGCGACGGATGGTGCGACGGCGCGGTCTGGGACGGCGGCGGCGGCGGCAGCGGTGGTGGCGGTGGCGGTGTCGGCGACGCGGAAGCCACCGATGCCGGAGTGGACGAAGCGCGAGGTGTCAGATCGAGCGGGGCGCCGGACATCGGCGAGCTATCGCTCTTTTCGCTACCATTGTATCGGTGAAAGGACGGCGGCGATCTGGCCGCGTTCGCGATCGTCGTCGTGGCGATCGTCGTCGTGATGGTCTTCACTTGGTTCTCGAGGGCCGCCAGCGAGGTTGAAAACATGGGAAGTATCATGTCTCTGTGCTCGGTCTCCTCGCTCTCGTGTTCCTGCTCCTTCTCGATCATCTCGGCGCTACGTCTGTCGCGATTCACCTCGCACCTATCGTCGTCCTCTCTGCGATCCTGCTCCTCGTCATCCTGATCTTCCATCTCCTCGCTATGCTCTTCCATAAATCTTTGCCGTTGATGCTGAGATTCCTCCTTCAAGTCGACGTCATTTTCATTCGATTGTTGCTCAATAGTCGGTTGCCTAGATCCAGGAAATCCTAAGGTAAAACCAGCACCTGTCGGATGCATTGGCGCGAATCCTTGCGGGAAGAAGGAAAGTTGTGGTTGAGGATAACAACCCGGAAATTCATTTACTTCTGCGGCTTGAATCTGCTCCGGACTGAGATCGGTAGGTTCGCCGGTGTGAAGGCGTATGTGCTGCTGAAGCACGAGGGCGTTTGTGAATTTCTTGTGACACACCGGACACTGATGCAACACTCTCAGCGGTGGTTTAGCTCTATGCACTCCCATGTGAGTCTTTAGATTGCCCTTTGTGGTAAACGCGCGACCGCATATCTTGCATTTGAAAGGACGCTCGCCCGTGTGAGTGCGATAATGCATCAGTAACGCGCTCTTGCACGAGAGCACTCTATGACAAACGATGCACTGATTAGGGTCGCTCAGCTTGTGCTCGATATTATCGACTAACTGCTGCAATTTCGACGTCTCCGACGTTTTCGTTATCTCGATCAAGCTTTCCCAAGAATTGTCATTGCTGCCCGGTCGCGGTAACAAGCTCGAATAAATCGCTGGATCCTTAGCTGGATCGAGCATCTCGTTCGCGGAGACGGTCGGCGTCTGTCCAGCAGTGGAAACCACCGGAAGATGAGGAGGTATTTGATGATGAGTCGGGGGGGCGCTCGGGAATAGAATCCCGGCAAAGGACGTCTGAAGACTACCGCTACTCGCGCTACTACTAGCTGGAGATGCTCCGGGGTATGCCATCATCTGTTGGGGCAAGCGATTGATCGTACCTTTGCCAGAAAGGTTCTCCGGTTGCTCCTCCGTTTCTTCATCTATCTCCATCTCCCCGTCGCCCTCTAATCGTCCACTGATCTTGCTGTCCATACTACAATCCTCGTACGTTTGTGGCTGAAACGACGGATTCACCAAGGACGAAGGTGAGTTGAGAGATCGCCTCGTTGCCTCCTCAAAATCCTCGCCGTCTTCCGTTTCCACGGGTTCGTCCGTCTCCTCGGGTTCTCTCTTCGGGGTTATACGCCCGGCGTCTTCCTGGCTCATTGGTCGTTGCTGGTATTGCTCCTGTCCGGGCGATCTCTGCTCGAGTTTTATCTCCTCCCTCTGTTCGAGCTGCTGCTTTTGTTGTTGTTGATGATGATTGTCGTGAAAGGAATGATGAGAGTTCGATATAGCGGCGGGGGAAGTAGGGGACGTCGGCGGGGCAGCGGTTACGGGTTTACTAAGGTTTTCCGGCACATCCTGATCGTCCCGGTGATTAATAACCGGTAATCGGCAAAGGATCATGCCGGGCGAGGTGAGACTGAGAGGTAAAGGCGGCTGTGGTGGTAGGAAACTGTGCTCCCTACGTGCCGGATGACACGAGGGATGATGAATGGCGAGGGGTGGCGGCGGCGGGGATATTGGCCGTTGCCCGGAAGCAATTTGCTGCAAGAGGGGCGGATGGTATTTGTCTAGATGTTCTGGAACGGGATTCGGATTCATCTTTACGTGTGGAAACTTGGCCGTATGCCTCTGAAAGTGGACCTTCAGGTTGCCCTTGGTGGTGAATCGGCTGCCGCAGACGTTGCACTTAAAGGGTCGCTCACCTGTATGGGATCGTATGTGGATCTGTAGCGCTGAATCGCTGCCGAAGACCTTGCCACAGAAACGACATCGATGCTTGAAGAAGGGCTCGCCGCGACCGCCGCTCGTTTTCGAATCGTAAGGCGAAAGCCGTGAGCCTTTACTGCCTCTGAACGCGAGCTCATCAGCCAGATTGTTAGCCAATAGACCTTGACTGGCATTGTCCAACACTTCCTGGGCGCGTTTCTGAAGCATCTCCAACGTGTTCGGCTCGTGAAGCGGCGGTGGATCGTTGTTCGTTATGATAGACGAAGCGAGGGAAGAGCTGATCGAGCAAAGAGGCGGCATTTGATGCGACAGTGAGATTTGACTGCTGGTAGTTGTAGCGGTAGTTGTCGACGTAGTGCCGGACGAAGACAGGGGTAGATTCAATGGTGAGGCACTGCTCGTCGAGGTGGGTCGTTCTTGAAGCAGATTCGGCGTCAGTGGCGCTGGTGATGAGTGATGGTGACTCGGTGGCCGGGAAGAAGGTGGTGATGTAAGACTCGACAATGGTTTTGGATGGATGATGGGAGACGACGAGGCCTCCTTGCTATCAGCTGGCTCTATCGATGACGGTTGCGCTACCGATTGCTTTTGAGTGATCGATAATTGTTGCTGAAGCTGGCTGATAAACTGTAACTGGAGTACCTGTTGATGCTGAAGATTATACAGCGTACTTTGTAGAAAGGCCAGATCCTGTAATGCCGCGTCGCTATCGACTCCACCAGCGAGGGCGGTGGCAGCGAACTGCGCGACCGCAACTTTCGTATTTTGAAGGGCCTCGAGAGTGACATGACTAGTTCCAGCAGGTGGAAATATTCCAGCGGAAGTTGAGCCACTCCCGACAAAACTGTTGTTGTTTTCCGCGTCCTGTCGATGGCGAATCTGTTTTCGCGAGCCCTCCTCGTCCTCGTATTGCTCGTCTTGCTCGTCACCGCCGTCTTCCTCGTCCTCGCCCAAAGGATCGTCGGCATCCTTGTCGTCCTCGTCGCCCTGATGAGATCTTGCCGCGGTAAGATCCACGGCTTCCTCGCCTCCTGCTCCACCACCGCTCTCCTCACCGTCTGATGTGAAGTCATTTTCTTCACCTGCAACAAAATGACGAAAATTTATAAATAATAAAGCCACTTTTTTTTCTCTTTACATTGTTACAATTGAATATAATTAGTATAAAGTTGTAGCGATGATATATGATCGGTGTGATACCGAAAGATAGAGGAAAGATAAATTCAATGAATAAACGTTGCCCTTCTGTGTCGTTTCTGAAGCAGATAAGGTGTCAGAGACGCTGATGATGAGTAATGATAACTACTCAGTGGTCGAAAAAGAAATGATGTGAACCTCGTGACAATAGTTTCGGATGGTTTACGACGAGGCCTGCTTGCTATCGGTTGGCTCCGATTTCATAAGTTGAAACTTGAAAAATTCAAAGGAGAGAGATCAAATTAATTCGAGACCGCTCGAATATCTGAATGATGATTTTCATATCTGAAAATAATCATAAATAACTTTCACATATCGATGTTTCTATTAATAAAAAAAAAAGTATGTTTTACGTTCCTTTAAGCTAATAAACGCGTAATGCATAATACTTTTTATCTAAATGTAAAACGATTATTATGCGTTAAGAAATGCGAAAGAAAGTGCGTGACATTAAATTTTATTACCCACAAGCGAGGACTCCGAGAACATGTGTGTGAATGATAAAAATATATATAAGGCTACACGTTGATTATTATGCTTTACATATAACGGGTGAAATCGGCGATCAATTTCACATCGTTAGAAACTAACAAGAAATAAACCCCACCTTCGTATGAGCATTGAAAACTAGAAATCATGCGATTGTTATTCTTGGCGTAAAGTCTCCAGTTTATAGAATCGGTCAAACACCATTTCACCGCGCGTAGTTAAATTTTAGACTGCTCGCTTGCAATGCGAGAGTTAAACATTTATTGAACGCGCAGAACGTCCGAACTAAACTTTGATTGGTCAAACGTACATCTAAATTACTCTAGATTTCACTTAAAAATGACTGCAAAAATTTATTTGTTTTTACCTAACTATAAAAATCCCTGCAATTTTCAGTGTTAAAAAATAAAGCACTAATAAAGTCGCATTTACTATTCGAGTATTAATTCGTAATTAAATTAATTTGCTCGGTTTAAACCCGGTTTTAGCATGTTACGAACAAATAATACACAAATAATTTCCATTAGCAGAAATGTCAACAAACTTTTTTAGTATAATATATGTATGGATATATATGCATACTTCTTTTTAAATCGATACATTGATATATTGAACAGCAGGTATAAATGTCCTGCAGTTATAACAGACGTTTTTCACATGCTCCATCTCCATCTCCTGTAGCTTCAGTGAGTTTTTTGAATGAACACAAACACACACTCACACACAGACACGCACAGACACGCACGCCCACCCGCAGACGCACACACACACATGGAGAATACATCTTTCATACAGCAGAATTACAATTTCAAAAGATATATGATTTTGAAAGAAAAACTATTTTTCTTTTCTTTGTATTATTTTCTATTTATTAGATTTATCCGTTTGAGAAACATTTTTCACATATTTCCATTTATGTATGACTATCTACTGGGTGTCCCATTTTAAACGGTCATCCCCCAAAAGTTTTTGTATTCCATTTTAGAAAAAATAATTTCAGATAAAAGTTGTATGCTTTGGAGGGAGACAAATAATGGTGAAATCAATTTTGGAAAAGAGTAATTTTAATACCGATAGTATCAAAAAATTTGCGATGTCATCTTCGCGAGTTCTCAACAGAAATATAAACAATTGCAAGCCTTTGAAAACGTCTCAACATCAGTTACAAAAATCTGTTATCAAAAATAAGACATTCCGTTTACAAAATAAAAGGTGACTTTCATGTAATCTTAAAAAATTGATTTCATGATTATTTGTTCCTCTCCAGACCAAACAACTTTTGTCTAAAAATTTTTTTTAAATTGAGGACAAAAAAATTTTAGAGGGTGATCGAAAATGGAGCACTAATATATCTATTTATATATACTGTAATTTTTGGCAAAATAAGTATAAACATGTGTAAACGATTTTAAATCAAAATATATCAGTGATTTTGTTATCTCAAAGTTGGGTGAGTTATTTTTTCAAAATGCTGTATTTTTTACGGTTTTAACTAAGCACGAAATTATTGTTACTACATAGAACTACATACGAAATACTATTAATCTCCATTATAATCTCTCATTTTTTGTATTTGAAACTTAATTTAAGTCAAAAATGGGGCGTCAAGTTCACAGTTTGTATTCTCATCCATGCAAGCATTTTACTATCTAATGTTAGGTAAATCTATATATGCATACTTAATATTCGCGGTAATCTTGATGTGGTACGAGACACTGTTAAATTTTTTGGTACATTACATATACGTGATTTAATCCTGTGCAATCGCAATGGATACAATATGCTCCATTTTGCACGCCGTATTTCAGGATGTCGTATATTTTTGTCCTTTTCACACATTCCACAATAAGAACGATGCACATGTTAAGCTCTCTAAATCGAGAAAATATCACTGTACCAATGTGAAAAATGAAAAACGAAGGATCAATTAAACACGTAGATAAATATTCAGAACCTGAAATTATATATACATATTATATATATATTACATTTATATATATACATTTACACACACATATATTTTATATATTTTGAGACGTAAAAATCGAATTTGCTTGAAAAATTATGCTCTTTTATCCCGTTTTAGTATAATTATATTTGAGCGCAGTAATCTTACACATATCCGATTTTATAAATACATAACATTTCTTACATATTCACAATTTCTGCGTCAAACTATATTTTTATATGTAATTGCGATGAACTTGTTAGTGAAAAACTTGAAAATTATACGTTTTTTTTCACAGCACTATCTGCTAATTCAAAAGTTTGAAAGTATATTTCGCATTAAATGAGATCGATACTTAAATAAAAAATAAATATAGGACACAAATTATATTACGGTTTAGAATTTATAGCAATATTGCATGTATGTAAATACTACATTCACAAACGCTCTTATATAAAAACGCGAAAAGTTTTTCGAATAGATTCAATTTCTTAGCTTGAAATATTGTACATAAAATATATAAGTAATATATACAAATAGTATATAAAATATTCCGGTATAGTCTAGTGGCTAACAATAAGATACATAGGATGGAGTCTTACAATAATAATTAATAATTTCGGTAATAACCGTTCTACTATGATTACATAAAAAGCAAAATAAAAGCCACAGTTTTCTCGAAATTCAGTCTCTGACTCAAAATATATAAAATATATCAGTTTGGTGAGGTTTTTATAAAACTGAATATTTACCATAGTGTACAATAAAGATCCCAAGTAGTTGTACGGACGAAACTTACTGTTTATTAAGACCTACACGGACTAACTAAAACTGTTCAGAAACTGTCATTAAGACGTTTCCCTACCACTTTGTTGGCAATAGTAACAATAATTCACATAAGCATTTTGTGTGACGTTTGAAGAAAATCTCACGAGTCAGGATTCACCAATCATGACAAAGATTTCTTTCCTCCGATTGGTCTATCAAACGCTCGAAAGCGTCATGCCTATAGAAGCCGCACCCTAGGGGAGAAATACCCATTTTTTCCACCTACGTTCCACCATTCCCGGAAGTCATCGTGACCTTCCATTGCCGTCGGCACCCCGCGTCTTAATTATGATATAAGGCGGATCCATAAATCAGAGAGAAAAGAGGCGGCGCTTGAGCGAGCCACTCACCGTCGGATTATTAATTATTATCCAGTGCGCCGGATCTCTAATCCGCCGTGCTGTCCAGCTGATCTCGTCGCGATATCGCTATATATACCACCGCGTTTCACCCTTCCGTTTCTCCAAACGGTTTCCAGCCGGATGGCGCGGAATCGCGGGACCGATTTTGCGCTCGCGATGCTGCGCGCGGTGAACAATAGATTCCAGTTATTTTGCTCGCGATAAATTGGGGATACAAGAGCTATTCCGAGAATAAACTGCACCCAGTATGTATATGCATCGGTCGTTTTCGTTGTGAATTTTGAACGACGGAATTACGCGATAATCGACGTCGCATATGATCTTTGTTGCACAGAGTACCTACTTACAGAGTCGAACCCTCGCGATTCTATGTATCATCATTATAGGTATACATTTATCAAAATTGTTTCATACTTTGTATCACGGAGGAAAATTTGATAAATTCGTGTTTCGCGTCGCTCTAATGACATCTAGAACTCGGGAAAAAAAAGAATTTCGCATAAGGCAAAAATCAGATTTATCAAAACTATATATGTGTTAAAGTAGTATATAAGATTCCGGAAGAATCCCGGAACAATCGAATATATCGAAGACGAAGGCATTTTTAGGAGAAAAAATGTTTCAAACAAAAATTGCAGAGTTTTAAATAATTAAATAGTGATAGTATTTTGACATTTGGTCATTTTGTGAGGATCATGCGAAGATCATCTTAACGAAGTTTTTTAACGAGAGAGGGTTAAGAGTTAAACTTAAAGAGTTTAGTCATACCATTTTGAAAACGTTTCAACATTAGTTACAAAAATATGCAATAAAAAATAGGAGTTTCTATTTCAAAAATTCACAGTTTCACCAATTCTCGAAGTATTCGGTTTTTTCTGAAAATTTGTATATATCTTGCTTTTTTGCATTGATGGCCAAATTGTCTCAAAGATATAACGCACCCATGCCGGTCACGTATTTTATTGTCATAAATTGTATCGGACATGTCACTGGGTGTGGTCGTTGGAGCGTCCAACTGTGAGTATAGAGCCTTTCAATGAAGATTATCCGTGATATATATAAAGTAGATTTAATTCGATTATGTTACATCAGACAAGACTATCAGAGTATGTCCTCGAATGTTACGATTAATTATATAATTAATTAAACTAATGCTCGGAATTAGTTGCATTGGCAGAGTTTACATTAAGTAGATGTGCGCTCCGTCTATAAAGTTTTAAGTTTTATTTTCGAATATTATATCTGTTGCCTTTTCTCTTCTTGCCACGCTTTAATGAGTGCTTTCTATTTCGTAAGACACGTCAATACAACTCGACTCCAATTAATTCTATTTTAATTCTGCAGTAAGTTCCATTTATCTAAACAGATTTTTAAAAAATGATAGGAATCTCAGAAAAGTAAATCAGTTTTCAAGAAAAAAATACACGAAGGTCAAGAAACATAATTTTATAGGATAGCGTGTAAAAAATTTTAATGCCATTCTTTAGCATCAGTTACACATATTTTAAAATAATTGTATATATAACTCAAAATATTCAGCAAATAATTTACTTTAAAAAAAATAAAATAAATTTAATGTTTTTGTCATTTTGCACACAGCCCTAATTGAAACTGAGAACTTTTGAGAGTCAAAGATTAACATCTTAACAATACCAAGAGAAAAAATTTGCTTATTTAAATAAAAATAAATAATTTATATCTTTCTAAAATCATCAATATGCAAAACTAGATCCGCTTGGATAATGTACGGAACATATTATTTACATATTATTTACATTCACGGAAAATATTATTTCCAATTAAGGCATTAAAGACTTTTCAATGAAAAAATATTTTCCACGAATTACAATATTTTTGAATATTACAGCCATGGTCTTTTTTGTGGAAAACAGATAGTCTAATTCTTTGCCTATGTACTTTCTAATAGTAGAGCAAGGAAAAAATGACAAAGAAAATGACACGCAGAGAATATCTTTGTCCTGCTATATACAATATAAATCATACAGATGGTTTTGAAAAAGAAAAACGGGAGCAAGAAATGGACCAAAAAACGGATAATTCATACAATAATAATAGAGGTCAACATAATAAATTAAAGACTTGCATTTTTTACATAAATTTATAATTTAGGACAAATGTTGATATATTGTTTTTTAAACAATGTTTTCATACGAGTTTTCAGAAAAGACAAAAATTTATGGTGAAATATAGCAAGACCTTGTAAAGATATCCGTAAAGATATCCTTGTAAAGATATCCGTATCTAAGTATTTTTTTGTATCTGTCTTCGTATTTTTCCTCGCTCGTGTTATACCTACAATAGTATTATTAGCAGCAACTTCAAATTAAGATTACGATTTATCGTTAGTTTTTCCTCAGAATCGGATCCTACAATAGTATTATCTTCGCGTAAATCTTTATATAAGTGTACACCCTCGCCAGAATTTCCTTGATCTTGACATATTCATAAATAAATTTGTTAACTTTTTAATTTAACAACAAGCGACAGCTAAAAAATTTGACGGTTACTCAAGATCATGATAAAATATATAAAGATCGAAGTCATCGGGAGAAAGGAGACTCTAAAGTAAAGGATTTACCCTTTCGCGCCTAATGAGCTGTTCTTCACTTTGTAAAATTTTGCTATCTCTATCCGGACGAGCTTTATTTGAATAACTTATTGACATTTGACAGCGCGCTTTGATATCGAAAATCATACTTTCTCGCCCTTATTATCGCTCTACTCGCCTTTATTATGATCTGGTTCTCGACAAAGATTTTCGAGATAATTTTTATTTGGAAGGTAAAAAAAATCCGCTGCTTTAGAGAGAGCCAGATGTCAGCGGAGGGTTCCACGCAAGGTAAAGCGATAATGTTGTATTTTTACTTGAACTGTGATATCTTTATTATTTCGTTTCTCTGCTTATGCTTATCGATTATTGTGCGCGTATTGTTCTATCTTAAATAAGTAGATGATCGTGCAGTTTTCCAGCCTCGCTGCTAATCAGTTCCGTTCTTTCACCGGAGCGAGCATTATTTCTTCTGGATTCGTTCGCGACGAAAGATGCGGATCGTATGTCGCTCGGATTAAAGGGATTCTCACTTGCGTGTCTCTCGCGCGGAGTGCAAGGTCGGGGCTGTCGGACGCGAAGAGGGGTTGATCGATAAGAGCAATGACTGAAGAATCAATGTAGGTCGTTGCTCTCCTCTCAATTTCGAGTTTCAACTGCGAATCGCGGCGGATCGATGGCGAAACACGAGGATCTTGTATTCGGGTCAGTCTAGTTTAACAAACAATAAGTTAACAGTGGCGAGCGAAGATAAAATGGACCAACGAAAGAGAGAGAGAGAGAGAGAGAGAGAGAGAGAGAGAGAGAGAGAGAGAGAGAAAGAGAGAGAAAGAGAAAGAAAAAGAGAGAGAGAGAAAGAGAGAGAACGAGACGATGAGAAAAAGGAGATGTCGAGAGAAAGAGAGGAATAGAAAGAGAGAGACACGGATGGAGACAGAAGAGAGGGCACGAAGGTACCGAGAGGGAGAAAGTGAAAAGGGGAACCGAGTGCGGGGGAGCGAGTGAGGGTGAACCAAGGGAAATTGCATATGGCGCCTCGCGATTGGCTCGCACCTGTCTCCTCGGACCGCCTTCCTTCAACCCCGATCGCGCGCGCGGTGTGCCTACGTACATAATATGCTTTCTTGCTCGTTGTATAGAGTACGTGGCCTATCGGACGCGTGTATGCAACGCCGCACACTTCCTCACAGGTGCACCACTCACGGGTACTGTGCGGCAAGGTGTTACGGAGCCGTGTAATGAACCACCACCACCACCACCACCACCATCACCACCACCACCATCACCACCACTACCATTGCCACAACCACCACCACTCTACCATCACCGTCTCGGTACTGTACCACCATCGCCACCGCCGCATCACTCCCACTCTCTCCACCACCGAAGAAGCTCGTCGAGTCGTTGGTGAAGTAGGGAGCCGGAACTAAGTGGGGGCGAGTTGCGGCGGAAGGCTCTCTTCGTCTCGGATGTGCGAGATAAGGACGGACGTTAGTATATATTATACTTTTGTACAGACCGCTCTCTCTCTCTTTCTTTCTCTTTCTCTCTCGCGCGTGAGGGAGAACGCAGGGAAAGGGTGGTAGGCAGGCATATAACCGCGGTTACACACAGTTAATCCATCTCCGAGTAGACACTAAAGCGCAAGATGGAAGTCTCCTTCCATTGCGATTGCCATATTTGCAAAAGTGGAGGCATACCGAGCACCCTAGTCTTGATCGCCGATCGAAAGTGTCTTTAGTGTTTGTAAGTTATGGAGCACGATCAATGTGAATCATAGTGTGTTTGATTGTAAAAAATTATGACAATGTGCTGTCGGGAAGACTGTTGTATCTAGAGACGTATCGTATTACGAAGCACTTTAAATATCCTCGAGTATAACGTGGATACATGCTTTTATTTTATTTTATTTTATTTTTTTATTATAATGTGCTCTGAGGAAAAGGGAAACAGAAAGAGAGAGTCAAAGAATAAAATTAACAAAGTAGTGTGGAGATAATTATAAAAGATGTTTTAGAAGTAAATAAACGTAGAGGTATACATATATACATATAATATAATAAAAAATATAAAAAAAAATCCATAAGTGTTATCACAATGTATTATGTAATTTTTAAATTACTTCTCTCGTGATAAATGAACAATGAGACATTCTGAAAAAAGAAAGTATGAATATAACTTATGATTATTCTAAAGTATGAAAACTTATAATTATTCTTGAGTTTAATATCCACGTTTTGCATCCCTGGGGATAATTTTTTTTTTAAATTAGAAAAATTATATTTCAAGAAGCTCTGTAAATGTTTATTAAAATTATATAAATCCTCGATATTCAGAGAGAATATTCGAAATAAAAAAAAAATAGTTTTAAAAAGATTCCATATAAATAAAAAAATTTTGAAAATGTCGCAAGGCACCACAGCCTCTTCTATCAATGAAGATAAACATGAGCATAACTATCCAAATCTGTTGCATCTTGTTATTTAATTGCTTAATTACTTCAATCCGAAACTGCATTGCTTCATTGTGTTTATACTTTTTCACACATTTAATCGAACATTAAACCGTCTACGTGAATTTCTACTAAATTTAAATCACCGTTAATCACACAAGACCGCTCCACAGTTTCGATCTACAGCGTAGTAAGAATTATTGCAAAGTTAGCGCGTATTTGTTGGGTGATCGGTAACGCGTTAACCGTGTCCGAGCTTTGTTATCTTTTGGGCGGGAAGAAGACGAGGCCTGGTCGGGGCCGAACCGGCCATCCCT
Organism: Lasius platythorax; assembly: GCA_963971435.1. Taxonomy (NCBI): domain Eukaryota; kingdom Metazoa; phylum Arthropoda; class Insecta; order Hymenoptera; family Formicidae; genus Lasius; species Lasius platythorax. The sequence goes on from OZ020539.1 coordinate 18,252,686, forward strand.
TAGAAAATAAGAAAAAAAAAAAAGGAAAGATTGTTCGGCGAGCATGAAGCAATAAAGAACTGCCTGGTGCAAAGGAACGAGCGAGAATAGCAGGAGAACCCGAACTCCGGATGACTTGGCAGAGAAAGAGAGAGGGAAAGGGGAGGGCGGGGGGGGGGAGGGGAGGGATGAGAGAAGATACTCGAAGATCGTTCAGCGACCTGTTAAGTAACCTGCAGATTTACAGGGCCTTATCTTATCGTCTGACCGGGCACCGTACACCGTCCCGCGCGGCAGCGCTTATTTATTCCTTTGCGAGTGAATAAAGAAGGGCGATCGATGCTCGCGAGAGCATGATCCTTTCGGTACAAGCCGATATGGATTCCCAATCTCGAAGTATTCTCGCACCCCGTTCGCGCGCTCGCGGATAGATCACCGGATCGGCGGCGACGGATAACCGAACGGAGGGAGGTTGGGAGGGTCAGAAAGAGGGAAAAGCCGTGGGCATGTCATACGCAAGGACCTTATCTTTGCTCCGAGCGGAATCATGATCGTTTCTCGCGGCCGCGCGATACACCAACCCTCCGCACACTCCACCATCACCGCCAATTCACGAGATACAACGCTGCGTGTGAGAGGGTTTTAATGTTACCGGATCCGAGCATCGACGCCCGCCGCAAATTTATCGTTATTTGTAATCCGACATTCGAGCACTCTTCCTTAGCACTCCGCGGTACGTGCTCTCTCTCTCTCTCTCTCTCGCGCCACTTTGTCTTATATTTATCAATTCGATAATTCAGATTTTTTTTTAATCACGTCGAACCTTTAAGTACTCTTTAATATTTGCACGACGCCGATTAAAAGTGAAATCGATAAAATAAACCATAGAAGACGGTACATATTTTTATTAAAACATTTATAAATCTAATATCTCTCTTTTTATGAGATTTATAGATTTTTCTCTCTCTTTTTCAGTATTTATTCTTAGCTAAATAGCATGACGTTTCATATATGTTTTTCATCAAATCGAATTACTAAATAAACTTATCACCGATCTCGAAGGCAAATTGGATAATGATAGAAAATCTAAATGACATTCCCGTTATTGTGTGGCGTGCTCGAGTCTGTCGTGAGGCAGAATCTTGCGCCGCTTATTAAGAGGAGCCTCTGGCAGGTTCGATCCTTTTTTTTATGACGCTGCTTTTATGACGACAACCGCGAACCGCTCCGTAATAATCGTAATAATCATCACGGCAATAACGAGGGTGAGAAGGGAAAGAGGGGGTGGGATATGAGGGTGGGAAGCGCGAGGTGAATACTCGAGACAGCGGGGGAGGAAGAAGCAAGACAAGAGAAAGAGAGAGACGAAAAAAGACCGAGATAGCAAGAGAGAAAGAGAGAAGGCCGAAGGCGTGCGTGTTAACTGCATCGGCCGATGCGCTTGCGTGCAGACGTGCGTGCGAGCATTATAGCCACGTCGGGTCCTATTCTCTCTTTACGGCGAATTATTATTTAAATGCTTCGGGGCGGGTCTCGTAACCCGCTCGCCGTCCCTCATCTTCTTCCGGTGAGGCTGTAAACCTAAGGGCGCCTCGCTATCCGTGAAAATCGCGATTGACACGAGGCACTCGTGATGATCGAACGTACGACTCGCGATGTCTAAACGCTACAATTGAGTCGATCAAGAGGCGAAAAAGATTATACATACTAATAACTAAATATGATTAATATATTCAATTTCGAGTAATGACAATGGAAGATGAAGATCAGAATTTTATTGAGGAATATTATCCGATTTCATCATGTCTGGTTTCGTGGTATATATCAAATTGGCTTATTTTTTTTATTTATCGAAGATAGTGAAATAAAGAAATTAATAAATCAACTATCATAATATTTAATAACATCGCGATTTTAATTCATTTATTAATCGGAATTTAAATTATCTTGACGCGAAAAATATTTAAAATTTTACAGGCACATCGTAATTTATTTGATTCATTGAAAATCTCAATGTATCCGTACATTTATAAAATAGTCAACTACCATTTTCTCTTGCTTAATATACATTTTTATATTTATATTTCCGTTGCTCAATAGACACTTTCATATATTTCTATTCCTTCAGTTTTTCATACTTCTTAAAATCTTGCTAATGTAATTCTATCTTAATTACACTCTGAAAAGCGTACGTTTTTTGATTATCGATTCGTTATAGAAATGCATCACACACTAAATTTACCACGCGAAAATCTGGTTAAATATATACGGCCGAATTTACGATAAGCATAAAGCATGTATACGTAATTTCCCCTGTCAATACATATCCACGGTTCACGATTTACGTATTTCTCGAATTCGTCAAACAAGTTGATCGCATCGACGACCGGTCCGTTAATAATAAAGTATCTCGCTTTGCGAGAGTTCGACGTCGCGGACACGCGTTTTATCGGGTTTTTTTTTTTTTTTTTACTTCACGTTATTGGAAACGAAACCAGGCGCATCCGAACTGTGGACCTAATGGCGAGAACCTCAGACGCGGTTAAGTGTATTGGCGACGCGACGTGGTGGCGATTCGTCACGCCGGTTAAAGGTGTACATATATATAGAGATACGGCCGAACCATTTAGTTAACCTAATCTTCGTCTGGACCCGGTGAGATTCTGAAACGAGTGGAAGGAGGTGGAGGCTGCGCGAGCAGTACCTGTCATTGCGTGGCGGCAGCGCACGTGAACATTGTTTCTGGACGCAATTTAAACGGCGCTTGACCAGCCGGGTCAATCTGGCAGCACTAATGCACTACCAACCTCATGCCTATATAATAGACTGCCTACCTAAGTGAGAGAGCATTGAGAAAATTGACCATTGGTATTGCCCGGTATTTACGAGGTGTATAGATAAGATTGCGAGGCGCGTATATTGCATGCGAATAATCCTCTCTCTCTCTCTCTCTCTCTCTGTCTCTTTCTTCGTCATCCTGTTCGTTCCTTCGCTCGTTTCTCGCGCCAGTTCCTCGAAATAATCAAATTCACCATACACTGAGATATATGATAATCATAAGAGCCGCGACCTATCCGCGATATCGCAAAAGCCATTTTGATAATTTTATTACTAGCGCTTCTTTTTTTAATTTAAATGTAATCAAGAGACTCGTAAATTATTACCGGTCGCGTTTCCATCGTCGAACGTAAAATGAATCCGGCAAATGCGACATCTGAGCGCGTCTGATCGCCGAGATCGCGCAAAATTTATTATTATTGACGCGATTTATGTGGACGGAAACCATTATCATTCACGGTATGCGATATGTATGCGTGTTGTATACATATAACATATAACTCATCTAACGGCTTCAAGTATCGTTTATGATGGTCGGTAAAGTGGCAATTAAATTGTTTCCGCGGGCTAACACATAACGGTCAACGATTCGTCCATTATTTTCACTGAGGGGTTGTTCGCCTCAAAGAGATAAAAGACCCGTTTCCGGAAGCATCAAGAATCGATTATCTCTTACTGAAGTATGAATCCTTATAATTAAAACACGATACTTTAGTTTATTGTGCAAACATGTAGACAGGTTTCAAATGCTTTGGCACTTCTTCTATGGATTCCACGACTACTTTGGAGTAAACCTTTCCTTAATATTTTTATATTGAGATTTTTTTTCCAGTAGTTTTCTAGTAGAATAAAATTCTGCCGCAGACAAAAATATTTGCATCTCGGAGAAGAAATTATTTTCGAATCTATAAATCTTAAATTATTTTCGAATCTATAAATCTTGCTTTTGACCTTTATGAACAACTTGTCTTTGACATTTCTTCATTTTCGAAATAATTAAAATATATTATCCAAATTCGGAGACGTGTTTCGTATATCGTATACACTATACACATATACTGTACTACTATACATGTACTATATGATATAAAGTAAATATATGGAATGAATGGAAAGATGCATTTCTCCCAAAATAGGAGCAAAATATTTCTCTCTATTAAATATCAAATTTCAATATATCTGTTCATGCATTTCTTTCAGAACGGAAGCAATATTTCTCTCTATTAAAATATTTGTCATAAATTTGCGATACAGCATAATGCACTTTTAATCACTCAACTTTATATGATAATACATTGTGTTTGTATGAAGCAAGCTCGAGATGCGGTGTTATTTGAAAATTTTAGTTATTAGATGCATTTAAGTGCTATTTTTTATAGATTTATAAATATCTACTATAAACGCACGGTGGTATAATGACGGAATAAGAGGGAAAGAAATAAAAATATTATAGTTTCAAATAATATTAAGAATTTTTTTTCTTTCTCTTTCTTCGAATTTTTATGAATTTTGAAATAAAAATCACAGTATTTTTAGCTAAAGCAAATATGCTTCGGATTACTATTGCGTGTATTTCCTGCGTCGTAAATAAATAGCTTCATAATAAGAACGTATAGCTAGCTGTGCCGCGTTAAATGTTTCACATTGTATGCGCAGCCAAATGAACTATTTAAAGTTGGCTAGAGCTGGAAATAAATCTCTACGATATGACAACACGTCTATCGGACTTTTAGAGACTGTGTGCGCGTGCTATTTAATATTCTCTTCTATTTTACAAACGAAACCTGCACTTCTTTAGCATGTCTTTATATCGTTTATTAGATTTTTATTTTGCTTAAAAAAAAGTAAAAATATTTAGAGTATGTAAGATTGAGAATATTATACATGAGCGCTTCGTGATAAGTTACCGCTAATCATTTTCATTATTTTTTGATTAGCGCATTTAATTTCGTTTAACGCGTTTTAGAATTCGGCAAAGTTGCGTTTAACGATCGCACCTCGACTTTGCAGTTGCGATAATTTACGATATAATGCATCATCAAATCATTTCTGTACGGCTAACATATGCGAGGGAAAATAATTTAGCTCCCACAATCGACGTGAAGAATTAAACCTTCCACGAAAGAGAGGAGAAGTGTGATGCGCTGTAGAGCGGCTGAAAAACCGACTTAACTGACGTATAGCCGTCCGAAGCGTTAATCGTCGCTCATTGTGCGTCGCCAAACGAGCGCTTAAAATTTGGTCGAGACCGGGGATAAATCTCTCTGATGACCATACACACATATACGTATACACACACACACATACATATATATATAAGCACTCCCCAAAGGAAATGCTGCAGCGCACGCGCGCGTATATGTATATATACGGCACAATACTCCACCTTGTTATATGTATAATAGAGGCACGAAAGCGTGGGCGTTGATTATTGCTGGAAAAAGGGAGGGAGGGTGGAGCGGAAAGAGCACGAGTGTACCGTCGGGGGAGGCATTATCCCATTTTCCTGAGGGTTATATAAAATATTTCGCGCGCGGTCCATATGTGGACCACGTGCCCGGCGCAGGTACGTCGTCGTAGGGATGCCTGGACGAGCGCTGGAATAATGGGGAATAATGGTGAAAAGCCTGAAGGACTTTATCAATGGGAATTGGCGGCCGTGCGTCCTTCTAATGGGCACAGGCACCCTCGACGATGCTGGACAATGCATCGGGAGAGCCGATGGTCAGCGCCGGTCGTTTCTCTTTCTCTCTCTCTCTCTCTCGCTCTTTCTGTCTCTTTCTCTCTCTCTCTTCGTTGCCATGTCCTGTGCCTCTTGTGTTTCTCTCTTCATCGATGGTCAGCCTCGAGTACGAGTCCCTCGCGCACATGCAGCTGCCTGGAAAGTGCAGACACCCCCGCAGCTGCGTGTCGCCTTCTCCTACTCATAGGCGACCACTTCTCTTTCTCGCTCTCTTTCGATAGTTGTCTCTTTCTCTTTTTCCCCTCTCTTTCCTTCTCTGTCCCTTTCCCGCTTCTTGGCCAACTGACCAGCAGACCGCCGCCCACGCGCTTCTGTGGTCGACACAATACTGGAGCATTGGTTATCTGCCCGTTCAACGCGTCGTTCTCGCGACATTCGCCCGGCCATTTCGCGTCGGGTTCCTCGCATTTGATATAAGCGAAATTCAATTTCATCGCCTTATACGACTTTTATGACGCGTCCGCCAGAAACCGTAAAAGATATGTTTCTTTCAATGTCTTCGTCACACAGCGGCAGACCTTTTCTTGCCGCGATACGTGATCTCAGTTTCGTTGTTCTTTCATTATCAATTCCCGTCAATTTTACTTATAAGCCAATAAGTTAATTCGACAAGTTAGAGACATCAGAATTTTTTATGAATTAATGTAAATATAGAAAATGTTAAAGAAGGGAGTACTATATATATTATAATATATTAATATATATTATGATATACTATTATTATAATATAGTATATACTATAATATACTATATAATACTATAATACTATTAGTATTACAATTATTATGTTTATTGTAGGTCGACTATGACAGAGATATATATAGACATATATAAAAAAATTCCTTAGAAATATTCTCTAATTTAAATACATGAAGAAGCTTACGTAGAAAGAGAGAGAGAGAGAGAAAGAAAGAAAAAGTGACATAAATAGCAGTCGGATGCGGGTGTGACGTTTCGCGCGGTCGAAACATGAGAAACGACGGAATCATGCCGGCGACGGCGCCCTTAGGGATGGAAAACAAAACGTTTGTACGTCTAGAGGGATTTTAGCCCTGGCGGGTGATGCGCGCGTAAAGAGGAAGTCACCGCGCGCGGAGAAGTCTCCGTGCCGTGAAGAGGGGAAGGGGAGGGGGGGGGGAGGAAGAGGGTGCGCGACGCGTGCGTGAATTCGGGGAGGAGAGACGCACCGGTAGATTATGTCGCCCACGTGCCAAGGGAAAGCAGCTGCTTATCTGCTTCTCTCCCTCTCTCCGACGCTCCGCCGCCGAGATCAATCACTCTAGGACGGAGCGTATATCGTTCGGGAATCTTCGGAGCAACAAGGAGACTACAGCCGGGGCTTTGAGCCATCTATTAGGCGCCGTAACACGGACACGGGCATCATTGGCAATCATCGCTGATTGAACGCGATCATCTGCTTCTCGGTATTCGGGGAGCGATCGAAAAAAAAAGCCATTGAAAAAGTCACCTCGCGAAACGTGTGTATGTATTTGCCCTCGATATTCGATCGGACGAAAATGGTGCTCCAACAACGCCCCATCGCTCTAATAGAATTACTTCTGAATTGAATTGGACATTCTCGTGTTTTTAAAACGCCGGATTAATTACTACTTAATGGCGTTACGTCGCTCGCGCGGGTGACTCTTTGCGGATAAATATGTATAGAGAAATGCAACTCTCTCACTGTGCTGGAGTAATTAGCGCTCGAACGCGCGAAAACTCAAGGCGCATCGGTGCAAAATCAATTAATTCTTCTGCCTAACGCAATACTCTCTTCATTAAGAGAGCTGCTTTGTACAAATACTCGACGAAACGTGTTTACATCATCGCGGCTTTTAGTCGCGGATTTAACGTGCACGTCTCAATCGCGGGTGCATCGTGCAAATTCGTGTAACTGGCAAGTCTTTCGAACGAGTGCATGAAAGTCCGTGCGTTTGAAGAATTAATCACACCTACGAGCAAGGGTCGGTCGTCAAAGAAGGGGGCAATGTATTATGGGGAGAAAACGAATAGGCCGAGAAGCCAACTTCGATCGCATTAACTATGATGTTCACGCTACGGTCTGACGTGGAATTATGGGGTGTTTGCGACGTAATACCGATCGAATAAAGTCTCCGGATTAATTTGGATTTTAAATAAATCATTGAAATAATTATTACGATGTATAACTATCGTAGAAGAAAGAATGAAAATTCACAGCGAGTGTGGTGGCTCAGGCATATATAAACATACATTTATATATCTTCATGCGTAAAAATATAATAAAAGATACAAGTATTTTGCATTGAATAGCGGCGCGTGTTTGAACAGCGTGATGAGAATTCTCACGTGAGACGTGTTCATGATTGAAATGCAGGCCGCATTAGTGCATTCTGAAAAGAACCCGCATGAAGGAAGGTGGATTACGTGGGCAAAGGCGGATCAGACGCGGATGTAGCGCAGTCCGTGGACGTTTCTCCTTACTTAAGTACGATATCCGCAAACGGTGTAACAGTATTCCCGTAAAGTCGTGTAAAAGTAGAATAGATATAGCGAAAGAGAGAGAGAGAGAGAGAGCACAGGCCGAGGGTGGAAGAAAGAAAGCGAGAGGAAGGTGGCGCGTGCCCAACACCCTACTTCAGTTTCAGGGGCGTAACACCCATAAATAAATAGGGCTTCCGTTTTCAGTTCCATTCCTTGCTGCCCTCCAGACGCTCTCACCGACACGGATATTAATGTGAGCATATGCGTCTGTGAAGGGGAAGAGAAAGAGAGAGAGAGAGAGAGAGAGAAACTCTTGCCGCACACGTACGCGATACGTACAGTTTCGACCCGATCGTTTCGTATTTTTAGGACGTCGGTAGCGCGTGGAACTTTTACATATTTCAGGAAAAAGCGGCTTTCCCAGAGACGCGCCTCTTGTCTATGGGGTTCTATCAATAGCAAACGCGGAAACTTGCTCGTTCTTCGTTATGAAGCCTCTCCAGATCTGTGAAATCTCTTTCCGGTTTCACAAAATCTCTAAATACTGAGGCACTCTGAGCTTAGTCGAGACCTACGTCTCTAGATATGAAGAGAAATTTTTAAAGAATATTATTAATGTTATTAATGTTACCATCTTGCACATTGTGATGCGTACTTTTCTTTTTATATTTCTAATTTTTATGTACATCATATTATTGCACACTTAATAATATAATATCTACGTAAAAATTGTCAATTAAAAATTACAAGTCATATCGTGCCATATATCATACATACATATATCAGGTCATGTTCATACATTTATGGTTCACGTCCAAATAAAAATGGATATATCGTGTGAATAATTCGTCATTAAAGACGAATAGTTCTTCATGATATTCGATACCGAGAATAATATTCGTGCATTTCTCGCGAGATTTTATGAGACACGTTTGAGATTTGTATCTTAGGTACTAACCAGTTCGCGATTACAAAGTGTTACAATATCGCCCAGAAGCCCACCCTTTCTAAGCGCTGTGCATGCGAGAAAGTTGGTCTTTGATTTACTCGTGACGTTTAAGTTATATGGCGACAAGTATGAATGAGCCATTAAGCCCCGGAAATTTCGCAGTGTGTAAAGACTAGTCTATCCTGGTTATTTATCTAAATTGCACGGCATGACTCGTTAGTCTCGCGCGTTATTATCATAAACGCGGCGATGAGTTTCATAAACGTGGCGATGAGTTTCATAAACGCGCGCCTCGGCTACTTAAAACGGTACATAAAAAAAAAAAGAAAAATTCGCGAGTGACTTAATCCTCGCGCATGCTCGTCGAGTGCTTCTCCGATGATTTTTTTCAGATAAATCTCCGACACACCGTGTATCTAATTCCGCCTATCTAGTTGCCTTTAGTGTGTACGTCGCTCTCGAGAGCAACCCGATTTCCATTCAATGGAAAGATGGTGTAAAGATCTATTTGGATTAGCCGCCGGAAAAATGGCCGAATACAGTAGTGCCGCCAGCACGATGTAATTGTGTTGTCGATGCCCGATAAAAATGTTCTCACGGAAGTCACTAATCTTATTGATGCGCCATTGTAAATTCCTTGTGTGAGTTGCGAGAGATGTAAATCCGACCGGCAAATATCTCTAAAGTCCAAATACATTGTGACGGTGAATATACAGAAATATTTATACTTCTAGATAATCGTTAGAGTATTTCGTACATATTTATCTTGCTGATTAATGTATCGATAGATACATATCGGCGATCGTATTTGCAAGCCGCGTAAATAGATTTCAAGCAGTTAAAGATTGCCATAAACTAAAATATAGCAAATGCAATACAAAAGCAATATCTTATACAACACACACAATATAATATAAGAACTTATTACCTCTCTGACGAAAAAAAATACTGTATCGATAAAATTTAAAGATTTAGAATTAAAAATTAAATAATTTTGTTTGTTGCCCCTAAAAATTCTCTTTTATTATTTATAAATCATATGCAATGAAACCCTCGGCGGTGGATCTTGCCACCTCGCATCTTTGATGTATGGGTAGGTTTTATTCGCGTCTAATGATACTTTCAGTTTTATTATACGATGCTATCCGAGAACTTTCTAAGCGGATATACGATTTCTCGCCAAATAAAATGGTAAGCAACATTAATAACTGCAATCGCATAATAGCATGCCAGCTGTACAATGACTTTATTTGAGTGCGAGTTTCACATTCGAAAACTAGATCCTTATTTCGGGAACAACGTTTTGCGTACACTCTTCATTAGAAAAAAACTAATTTAGATAATAATTGTATAGTTTAATCATTATTTTTCGGGACACAAAATTATTAGAGAGTCTCTTTTAAATTACATTATATTATTACTTTATCTGCATTTAAATCTTTCTAACATCTATGCACGTTTATAGTATCTTCTTTAAAAGCTCTTCCTCTGCGATACATGTTTTACGTCATGCAGGGTGTAACAAAATAACGCGCTTGACGAAAGCTCGTATCGAAGCCCCATTCGCGGGAATAGAAATTCTCACGAGTGAGTCTGTCGTGCATTCTCCTTCCTCTCTCCCTCTCTCTCTCTTTCGCCTGATTATACATATGCATGCATTTTTTTAGTCCTCTCGTTCCTCTCTCGTTCGCAGCGCTCGGTGACAAAAGCGCAGCAATAGCGAACGTAAACCGTTATGAACGTGGGCGTCAGACTAAATATACCGATGTAAATATCCATTCGTAGAGTTATAAGAGGGTGCGTCGGATGTGCCACGCTCGTGGAAAAATGCGTTAAACGAACGAAGAGAGTCAAAGGACCCTCCCTCCCCCTCCCTCCCTTCCATTACGCGTCGCGACATCATCTCCAAGAAGATCCCCGGACCACGATCGCGCCAGATGCGCGCGATTCTCCGCGACGGAGAAAGGGAAGGAAGGCCGAATGTGCGTCTGTCGAAAATCATCTCCACCTCCACCCGAACGGCTTATTATCGCACAATTTGCGATTAGTGGCATCAGCCACCCCGCGGGTCTCGTCCCGCGTTTTTTGTTGTGACAATCGCCGCGAAGTGTTTACGATCGTCGAGCTCTCTCTCTCTCTTTCTTTCTCTCTCTCTCTCGACGACCGCGAAGCGAGAAGTCGCGAAATTACGAGTTTTGACAGAACGTAACGATGAAGATGGAGGATTGAAGCAAAGAGAATGCGACGCGGTTCTTTTTTCGACGCTTGCGTAAATGCTCAACCGCGATATTTTCTCCCTCGATCTTGGGCGACATATATCTATCGAAGCGTGAAGAATCGCTGCTCCTTGCCATCCTTACTGGACGTTGTCTCATTTTTGTTTTCGTAAAAAAATAAATTTACTCCACGCGCTTTACACGTGACTTTATCGAAAAATAGGTTTAACGCGCGATTTGTGATTCACGCCTCGTTGCGTTCGTTATTGTTACGATGCACGTCGGGATATTTTACGATATTTCACGTTTCGTCCGGACGAATATTCTCCGATGCAAGAGGAAAAAAATATAAAATTACGAGTATTGAGAGTATTTGGTGTAAAACAGAATGAATATAAAGATAAATGAAATGGTTGAACTCGTGATATTTATGGATTATCCATTTCTTTTTCATTTTATTTTCAACCATGCAGTTGTACTTACGAATATTTTGAAAAGCGCTCGCTAATCAGTGCGTAAAATTTTATTTGAAAAAGTCTTTTCATTGGCTTGTTTTAATTGTCTCTTTATCCGAAACTAGTTACCAAGAAGACCTACGTTGACACATTCTGATGCTAGACTTATTGTTATTTTAAGAAAAGGTACGCTTGTACTTTGGTGCAAAAACGACGAGTTCTATTACAGGTTTACATCTAGATACAATTATTAAAAATAACATTGATTTGAAATGTTATTCTGTTAATCTGTTATAGAGACAGCAATTTTTTTTTTTTAAGACTATTTAACGAGATATACGCGACCTAATTTAAAGTTTTATCTCAAATCCAAAATGTTTATATGCATACGTTTAATTTTATCAAACACGATATAAACAATATACTGCGCAAATAAGTTAGTTTAAAATATAAAAAGATAACTTGTCTTTTTTATACATGCATACACATACGATTTGAAGCTATATAGTATGATCATGATACACAAATAAAATTATCCCTGAAATCCTTATTTTTATCGAGAAACAAGAAACAAAATATCCGATAATCGTAATCTCTTTCTCCGCTGATTCTGAATGAAGAATTTGACTTTTTCTAGAAACTTCTTAAAGATAAGTATACAGAGTTGTTAATTCTGACTTACTTTATGAAATATCATAACCGCGATAAATCGAAGTAGATAACCCATAAAATGGCCTTTGGCTTGTCCTCTATATTTACTTATCACATTCATGACTGATATATGTAATATATTTGCTAGTATAATTTTATGATTACAACGTAAGTTTGTTACGAAGAAGTTTCTCATGTGATTGAATATCTCCTAATAGCTATGTAGCTTACAACTTATTGAAATAAACTTATATGTACATATGTTTCTTATACGATGAGAGTAATCGGCAAACGCAATCATAAATTGCGTATACTTACAAAGAGCTTTCTTAACAAAGTGTTACCTCGCTATTGTATATTAGCGAATTGTGAATTCTACTTCAAATCAATGCGAGTTTTCATACTTAAATATAGATCTAAATCTGTAATTATATATATTTTGCCGTTTTCGTACAAAGTACGAGATTTTTTCTCTTAAAAAAAAAAAATAAAATAAAATAAAAGTAAGACGAAAAAACAAAATTTTATCACAAATATTTCGAAAATAAGAAAAATCTGCGTAGATACAGATATATCACCTAGTATTCGATATACGAATTTTTTTTTAGTTTAATCGTAATCTCCGACGAATTTGTAAATTCATTCAGATCTTACTTAATTTTCATTCGCGTTGAAGATACTGATAAGATTGTATTCGGTATACGAGACACATACGCACGCACGCACACATATACGAGACGATATGCAGAATTCGGTCGGTTAATTCCCTCGTCGCGGTGAACTTTAACACCCCGACACCAGATGACGAAATTCTCTCGTGCGTAGCACGTGCGGTTAAAACGAAGTCACAAAACAAACCCAGAAGTCGTGCAGGACCGTCTGGAGGCAGCAGGCCTCCCCGTTTATCGGCGCGCTACTCGACGACGGAAGGACGTCCGCATTACGAGTAAATATTTGAAGATCTTGACTCGTAACGCCGGAGATCCTCTCCTCATAAAAACCGCGGGATCAACGTGTGCGTTCCCCGCCAAATTGCGCGCGTGTCTATTCTCGCGCTGCAAGAAAGTGTCTAGATGTTAGGTACTCTGTACGACGTATTGTTCCCTCGTTGACTCTTGACTTACAAAAGACGTTTCGTTGTGGCGATATTACACACACATCCGTTGTTTATTCTATTATTAAAATATCACGATCCCGTATAAAAATGAATGCCGGAAGATATATAATATCCTAGAGGAGAAATATATTTTGAGACGTCGTTGATAAGAAAAAAAAATTATTCCAATTATTTTAATTATATATATTTTGCGTTAACCCGCTACACTATTTATATAATTCAAATTCATCGGGAAACGCATATCATTAAAATTAAAAAGCGGGACTCCGTTTCGACTCGGATTCGGGGAGAAACTATTTACCGTATATGACACACGAGAGATACTTCGACGGGCCAGTGACGGGAAAAAGAGTTGAGGCGATAGATAATATTCGACGTAGCAAGAGCGCGTCCTAAGTTATGACCGATACGGAAAATAAGGTCTCGATCCCGGGGGAGCTGCACGGTAACGTATCGCCGACTTCTCGGAATCTCGCGAGGCATTATGTTATATAGGTATAAATAACCGAACAGGAGCAATAATACGTAATAATATATCAGTCCGGATTTTAGTGCTGTAGCTAGGTCGGTCGGCCCAACGGTCGTAATTCATCGCGCAACCCGGGCTCACCCTATATCTATATATATATATATATATATAAATGTACGTATAACTTGGCGTGGTATATCGACGACGACGACGACCGAGAGTTTGGTAGAAAAAGACCGATTGTCGATAAAAATTGAAAAAGTTGATCGTTACTCTTTTCCTCTCCGTTGTCAAGTTCATTGAAAATATCGCGAACGCAGGACAGTTATTACAAAACTATAGAAGCTCTTGCACGGTCATTTCATAAAGACAGCTTTCGTTTAATTTAATTCCTTTTATTTTTAATTATGTTACGTTTCTCGCGAAATTATAAAACCTATAGATAACAGTATAGCTCCATTATCGCTGCTTCCAGTCTATAAAAGGCATTTGCGTAATTGCATGCGCTTATAAATTATTGGAGGAATTTGCGTAAGAAAGAGAGAGAGAGGAGAGAGAACGAAACCGAGTCTATAGACTCCAAAAGCGACCCCGCGATGCCCGAAGTAGGGTCGGAAGTTAAGTTAGATTCGGTTACACGAGAGGGTTGGGGCGGCAGATTTCATCATAATAATTTTCCAGGCCATTAAGTCAGAGGGGGTGAACACGATCTGCTTTTGCATAAGGAACTAAACAATCTTACCAGCATAGCGGAGGAGACTAGGGTGGGTCGCGCTTCTCTTTCGGTTCTGTCTCTGTGAAATCCAACACTGGAGCATGTTTACGATCCGTACCGAATACCGTAAACGTCATTTAAACTTCTTTCCGCATTTCACATTAAAAAAAAAAAAAAATTATTGATTATCGATGCGTCCGATTTCTTGCGCGCACTTTTCATCTCGCGAATCGTGCGCGTTTTCTGCGTCTCGAGATTTTCGGCGAGTGGCACTCTCACTCGAAAGTCACCCGGTATTCTCCGGTTGCGCGATATCTTTCAATATTTACCGACCGTAAGCGTGCCGGGACTGGCGTTGCAAGCATTAATATTACATTATATCAATAAGGGTTTGAAAAATCAGGGGTGCTACGGCAAACAGATAGGCGTCGTTGAGGCTTCGCGTTACTCCGCAAACACTTTGGCTCTCTCCCTTCCCTCTTTCAATCTTCCTCCTTCACTATGTTTTTCACCTTCCGGCTAAAAGATATTACACGAGCGGCGTCGAAAGTAATATCATCTTCCTCCGCGCGCGCACGTATCATCGAGATACAGTGGCCTCCGCCTTGGAATAATAGTAAATAGTTTTTTTTTATTAGCTTTCCGCAAAAAAAAAATATTATATTATACGTAATCAACATAGATACAAACGTGGTTCTATCGGTTTCATCGCTCAAAGTGCCAACGGTCAAATGATGGCGATTAAGAGCCAAGCTACGGGATGAATCCGCCCGATGAAAGAATTATGGAGCAAGAAGGAAATCCGAATTCCATTTATAAAAGTGCAATTCCGGGATATAGTCGCGCGCACACGATAGTGACACGGATCGATGTCACTGGCAGTCGCAGTGAGAAGGCACGCGACGCGCTCGATAGAGATTTATTTTACGTTATAGCGCGACACGTATCGTGAGATAGATCTAAATAAATTTTTATCACAGCATAGCTTCCGAATGAATATTATACGCGCGTACCGGTATAATATTTTAGCGCGCTCTCCAATATTATATATTTATATATAAAGATACGAGATAAAATATATCTGATTATTTTTCTCAATAAACGTTTAATGACTTTTCACAAATCGTCACTAATTGTCGGTCGAAATAGTGTAACGCAAAATATAATTAAATTAGTAAAAAATAAAAAAATTAACTGATTCTTTCGCAAGAACCACTTTCTGCTACGTTTCATTTCGGAAAAATAAAAAAATATTGTCCTCGATAATATCCTTTAGCCTCCGATAATTATCTTTTTTCCGTTCTGTTTCTCTCTTTTTAACTGAGGGATATCAAGCGAATGGGTGTGGAATCTCCGGATCGACATAGCATGCGTCACTGCGCTTTTCACATGGTGGAAGGTCGAGACGTATTCAGGGCGAAATAGTCCGGCAGCCAGAAAGATATCCACGGTGGATTCTATTTATAAAAGTGCATTTCAGACGAATAGTCGAGCATACAATAGTGATCAGCATATATAGAGGCTCACTCGCAGACACGAAAACGCAGTCCATTCCGGTGTGGCGATAGCGCGCGGCGCGTCGTGTGCGTCGCCGGGTGCGACCGAGGGGGTGCGCGGAGGGGTGAACCGATAAATCAGTGAGCTGCAGCGAGCTCCACGAGCGTAGATCACGGGGACGTACTCGTCTCTTTTATTTTCATTTCGCGTCTCGAAAACCGCCGAAACGAAAATAGCACGAGATGAGGCCCCGCGAACCGCCGCGACTCCGTATCCGCGCGATATATACAGGGTGAACCCAATTCTCATCCGCCTATTCTTTTAATGGCGACAAAAATTCTTTGTCGCGCGAGGCTCTTTCTCTCCCTCGAAGCGAAATTTTGTTTGTCCCCGGACGCGTATTTAGAGAGCTATTTATTCTTACAGATCAAAGGGGGCAGGCTATAAGCCGAGACTGAAACTCTTCGATAGCATTCATTGGAACGGAAATGTCTGGCTATTAAAATAAATTCATATCGATTTTTGTTTATATTAGCAAAAATTTAATATGCCGTTTAAGTCTCGATATATTTCATATTGAGATTTTAAAGTTTCAAATTCGCCGAAATTCCGAAATTGATGAAGCAATCGACCGTCTCAAATGATGAGGCAACCTGCGACACTGTATATGTATAACTATATGCTTCATTCACGTCAACCAAGTGAGAATTCTATTTCCCCCCCTTCACCGTATGCATTGCGTGAACTTTCTTCGTTTTCTCAATGTCATTTTTGTGACCACTTCATCATCCAAGGTTCGCGCTTACATCTCGTACTTTTAATAAATCCTACGGAGCGTAGGTTCCTCTCTTCGAAACGACGGCGACGACCGCGGACTCTGCGTTAATTGGCGCCTGACCTTCGGCGCCGCATCCTGCAACGAGTAGAACAGCTGAGAATTATCTCGTTCTGCGACATCGGTCGCTAAGAAGCTCTTGAATTTTTTCCTTTTCGACATATAACTTCTTCAAGTGTAACACACACTTCCACATTTCTCCTCACGTTCTTTATGTCCTTTCGTTGGAGATCGAGGATTGAATTTTTCAAGTTTTTAATTTATTATCCCTGTAACTAAGATTTTGACCCTCGAAAAAGTGTCTAATTCGAAAATTCCTCATATATTTCTAAAATTCCTAAAACGCCAAAATCTTCTTCGAGTCTCTAATAAAGGGATTAAATCCTTAAAAAAAATTAAACATACTAAAATTAATCACGACATATCGTCTGAATTTATCATTTGCGTGTGAATCAATATAAAATAACGATGTCGTAAATTATAACGCGAATCTAAAAATCTATAATTATCTTAAGGGAAACAAAACTCTTAGGATTGCAACACGCGCCGAATGAAAATCGGATGAAAACGTAACGCGATAGTCTTCCGAGATATATCCGAGAACGTCTAAAACATACGGGGAACGCAAACATCTTAAGAGTCTATCGACATTTTGGATGTAAATAAAAGATATTTTTGCTTCTCTCCTTTTCTCTCTTCCTCATCTCTATCCGTCGTCCCCTCTCTTTTCTCCTTCTCTCCTTCCTGGCTCGTCTATTTTTCTTACTTTCGCTGGCGCGTGCTCTAGTGCAGAGGCTCATTCGGCTAGGAGAACCTCTCCCATAGCACTCTATACTTCCCATGGGGAATGACTGGGAAGCGCCAGGCTCCATAACGCGTCGCCGCCAGTCGGCTGTCGTATTGAAAGAATGCCGTATACTAAAGCGCGGACGGAATCGACATAGTGACGGATAAACGGAGATACAATCTTTAAGACATTGGCTGTAAGAGAGATTATTAAATGTCTTCGTTCCGATTACGCAAAACTGTTGACGACGCTCAGTAAATACAACGAAGATAAATTATGACTTAATTGGAATATTCCCTTTTGCTGAAAACCGTAATTATTTTTTTTTTTCCTTTAAACTCGAAAAATTCTTCGAAATATTAGCTGCGAAAGATAGACTACTTCCTTGAAATATATATCTAATGCAAAAACTCGTGAAAAATTCAGAATTTTCTTTCGAATAATGGAGGCTCTTTGAAAGTTAATAAGATACATCGTGTGTCGTATAATTTTGAGATATAGTAAATAATATTCAATAGATAAATTCTCTATTTATCGGTGAAAAAAGAAATAAAAGATAGCGCGTTACCCCGTAAGTATAATGTCAGTTGATACCTACAGCCAACGATAAGATTAAATATTTTCGCATTTATTATACTAGAATTGCGAATTGTCAAGTGCTTATCAGTATGAATACGTAATTTTCCATACTCGAAATGTATGCGGTGTGCAGTTTGAAAATATACATTATATGCGTTTTCACATACAACTAGAGCAAGTATACGACAAATATTTGCGATCCGCTTAAAAAGTCTCGAATATCCTGCGTGAATGATATCGCTCTGAAAAGACATTGACGAAAAAATTAGGGCTAACCGTGTAGCGATAAAAAGATCAAAAAAGAGGAAAAGGGCGATAATTCATATCCGTTACCGATTCCGATTTGAATAAATTATCTGCACAACCTTGGGACACATAATGGAGCCGGTGTTTCTTCGCGTGTTAAAAATGTGGAGAGATATCATCTTGCAAGGAGTATCGTTAAGCCGGTCACATTCGTTCCCGTTCAATGTCGGTGGATCAATTTTTCGTTCATTCGCGAGTGTTATACCGTATAAGGTGGAATCAAGCCCGGCTTCTCCCCGACGCGTTAATGCACTCATATCGACAGGAGCCGAGCTTGCAATAGTACACATCGGGCGTTGTTCTTTCTTTCTTTTTTTTTTTTTCGTTTTCTCTTCGTTTTGATGACACGTTCGCCAAGCATAAGCGACATCGTGCCGGGAGGACCGTCGATCACTCCGACGTGACAGTCGCAGGCTAAAGCCCAAAGCACGAGACGACGAGCCGTGGCTAATTGCCATGCATAACAAAAAGCTTCGTTTCGCTTTCGCTCTCCGAACGAGCCCACTCTCCCCTCCCCCCCTTTCTCTCTCTCTCTTTCTCTCTCGTGCGATGTGTCTCTTTCTCTCCGAGCGAACCTCGCACGAGTCGCTCTAACACGCGCTGTACACGACGCGTGTACGCACGCGCGTGCGAGCGAGCGAATCGCACGGGCGCACGCCGTCATTTGCGTATTTTCATCAGAGTACGCGCGCGCCGAAGAATCTGTTTGTCGTTTACGTTACATCCGACCTCTAACCCCCTGCTCAGGTATTTTCTATAAACCAAAAATACATTTGGCGGCCGACGAGAATGAGGAGGATAGAGAGTGAATTGTGTTCTCTTTGATAAATAATATAAATATAAATGCAGTAAGAAATTCTCATGTGAATTTAATAGTTGGCTAATAATTGAACGACGATTTTTGATTAACTGTATGATTATTCTTTAATCGAGACAATCGATTTTTCCAACGTCCAATTTATAATATCTCTAAAAGTAGGATAGAACGGTGGATGATTAACAACTGTAAATCTTGCAGGCGCGTGGCTAATTTCACTGACACCGCCGAGACGACGCGATGCTGCGGCAGCAACGCATCGTTAGAGTTTCACAATGGTTAGAATTATCTTCCTCGAGGGAACGATATCGCGCGGAAAATATCTATTAAAACATTGTCTCACTTTACGCGACTATCTGGTATAAAATAGGAAGTTGAAAAAATAAGAACGCGATATATATATATATACATATACATATATATACATATACATATACATATATATATATACACATATATCAGGTTCACATATCTATACCGAGTTGCATCGCGCCGGGGTATTTTTGACACAGGCGTCACTGATACACTCAGATATACATATAAGCGCTGCTCTGATGGAGATATTTTATGAAAAGTTCGAAATTACTTAAATTCGCGATAACCTCAAACAATTTGTAACGCTGGCCGATATCAATCGCCGTGGCGCGTACACGGCTCGTTACACGCAATTAATCTTCGTACGAGATCCACGTACGCGCGCTACTAAATTTTGTACAAGTATTCAAAACTGCCGTTGCATGTGTTTTTTTTTCTTCTTTTAATGACGTACTTTCGGTCGTATCGCGCAGCGAGCGGCGGCACGCAAGCGAGTGCGAGCGTACCATCTGTCGTTCTCCCGCGACATATAATAAACACGTGCGCGCACGGAAAGTATGCTGGCTCGATCTTTACGCGCGCGCGTGTAAATCTAATTCCCTTGACACCAATAACAGTAGGACGAATCTCGCCGCGCGGCGAAATGACATCTCTGCATTATTACGCGTAACGTAAAGACGACTGTTTATTTTTTTACGGCTCTTTACGTCTCCTGCGAGGAAAAAATATTATTTCGACCTAAAAAAAAAAAAAAAAAAAAAAAAAATAACATAATACGATTATATGTATTTCTTCAAGGAATAGATTTAATATTTCGCGTATAAAAAATATTTTAAATATACATTTAATGTATATATTGAATTTAATATATTTAATATTTTTTTTCTTATGTGAAGTATATATTCCTTTATTAGCATTATGTCCAATATATTGAGAGTTTCTATATTCGAGCTCGAATCTTATTTGCGGCGGAATTTCCGTACGATATCGGAAAGCCCTTTGAGACATCCAATCCCTCGCATATCTCACTTTAGCGAGGTTGAATGGATTAGATGACGACGGGTATCGCAAAGCGGTTCCATGCAATATAGAAATCATGAGATTTAGTAATATTGGGAATCTAATACGAAGATAAAATCACTTGATTATATTAATCATATGATTGAAGATACGTATATCGCGAGAAACTCAATATAGAATGATTTTTCAGCTAATCGATCAAATTTCAAGTGAACTAAAGTAGCTCAAAAATGTTTCTCCCGAGATCCTTCCCGAGATTTTTTCTACAACACATAAGCACATAATGCTACGAAGATATAAATTGTTTTAGAAGTATAGTTTATCATATAAGTATTAAAATTTGTATTATAATTTGAAAAATTTTATAGTATAGTACAAAAACAACAAGTATTAATTAATACAATAATCTTAGACAAAAAGAAATAATAAACTCTCTATACAGTTCGACGATGTAATTTTTAATATACACTGCGTATTATAAAGAAATGCGTCTAGAAAAAAAGGCGGATACGTTGACGATACTTGAAGTGCAATATTTGTCTTTCAGCACAAGATGTCTTTTAATTTTAAGCGAATGTCATAATGTTATATTTATAATGCGATATTAATAATAGTAGCGACAAAAATCGCGCAATGTTGCACAATCGAAGTAAATAATAGCAGCCATCTACATCGAAATCCGGTAAAATATCAAGCGAGCATCGATCAATCGCGTGGTCAATTATAGATTATGGAGCTTGGCGTGCGTCAATCGATGCGGAGACACGTAAATTATAGCGATCGACGGTGTGTATGTGTGTGCGTGTGTGTGCGTGGAGACGGTTTCCCGTTGGTCCAACGGGCACGCCAGCTCAATTAAATGACACACGCGAAGATAAATAATCGTTGCGCGGACTTTCGTATGAGAGATTATAAATTCAAAAGGAATGGTATCCTGCGCTCGCGCGCTAACAAACGGTGAGCGGCGAGAGTCGTTCCGACGAGGCGATTTCTTTGCTATTAACGCGATATATAAACGTTCCGACTGAGAAACGATGCGACGCGGTTGCGGCGAATGCTACTTGAAAGACGGGAACGGCATAAATCCACACATCGAATAAATAGCACATCGATGCGGTTAAAGTGGTCGAATTGCAAACATATGAGCGAGCGAAAAATTCAACGCTATCGAGCAATATTCAGATACAAGCGAGACTCAATGAGTTTACGTATACTAGTATTCATTAGTACACTTCCGGCATCTGGGATCATCGGACATTTTCAGTCAGGCGCTTTAGATAGATCGTGCATCATGATTTAGAAGTCTGTTCCCTCCAATTCGGCACGTGTGTCCGAGAGAGACGTGCAAAAAAAATTAAACACAAGATTAAAATGACAACTCATACATCAATATTAAATTAATCGATAACAATATAATTTTGAATTATTTAATCAGCAGTCATATGATGCACGAACATCTAGACACGATGCGCTCGTTCAAAAAACGCTTAATGATCCTAGATACCGGAAGTGCTAAGGCATTGACGAAACTTTGTGTACGCTAGATGTCATTAACACCTTTTACTCATTAAAGTTAGACATTTTTATTTGTGCACATCATGACTCACAATTATTCTTCTGATAATTCGACATCTTTAAATGTTTGACAGATGTGTAAAATGTCAAACATAAAGTTAAAAAATAAGTTAAACGTAAAGTTAAGAAATAATCAGTAATATAATAAAACATAGCTTCGGACTTTTCATCAAGCATGATAAACATATCTATATCTAGATACGTTCAATATAAAAATGCCTAACGCGAAAGTAGAAGACATTAACTTAATGTACACGTTCTATGGCGTACTACGTGCTATCATTCCATATACTCATTGAATTGCACATGTGTTTAGATTTTCTTTAATAAGAATTCATCACGCGATGTCATTGTTGCGTTAGTTTTTAGTTCGTTTTGTTTTACCAAAAGGCAAGACTTCGCATGCACACCTTGCCATGCGAAGCCTTGCCGGATTAAAATAACTTCAATTGTGAAATTACTTGAGTTATCATTATTGAGACATCGACGCATAAATTCCACGTATTATTCGTATTTGAATTTTATTTAACAGAGGAATTTATATCTGCTTCATTCCTCGCGAACTTATATCGAACTTAATCGCTTGTCAACGCGATTAAACTAAAATAAAGGTGAGCGCAGGGCGCTGTGATTCGTGGCGACGATTTCAATCTTTCGGCAAACTTTCGTCCCGCATTTTTGTTAAGGATATAGCGTGTATGTAAAATTTCACGCTGTAGATATTTCCGCTTGCAGATCGCAATCAATTTGCATAAGGAGTTGCGCGGAAGCGGTTACCAATGAAGGATATGTCGAAATTCGAGGTATCATTATGCGAAGTGAATAAATTGCTGAAACGAAGGAAAGAGGTGAATATTGTGATGTTATATCGCAAATAACGAGCAGCTTAATCTACATACATTACGACTGCTTCGCATGCAATTGTACGCGAAAGCGTATCCTGATGAGGGTGAAACCATTTTCGCGTTTGCTGACGAGAGCGGAAAGAAGAGTAGCTCGTGATGAAATATAACTTACGAGGGGTTATATTGCATCAGTGGAGAAATTAAACTTTGCGTTCAAATAAAGAAAATCTTGCATTTTCCTTTCGAAAGTCTAAAACCGTTTAGTGTTGAGAAGATCAAGCAGCAACATTGATTTACAATTAGATTTACTAAGATTGCTCCGAATATCGATACATTTTTTTCCACGTACTTACAATTTAACAAATAAATATCTGACAAAAAAATTTACAATAGAAAATTGTGTAAATTTTTTTTTTGATAATGTACCAATATATATTTGCATTTATCTACGTCGTCTGAATAAATAAATGACGAATAATGGGGAAGTATTATATAAAGGACCATACTGATCCATCGTTTCATTTAGCCGAAATGTAAATATGAAGCTTAGCGGAGACATTTTTATTCACTGCGCACAGAGAGAGATCCCTGACAGTTATATTCTCGATAATTAGCGAGTTACACGACGTTACTTTCCTCAGCTCTTTGGCCTTCTTCGCGTCCCCGAGAATATGGCGAATATGTAACTTCGCATACAAGATCCGCGTTTATCGACATGCCGAACGGACGGCGAAGCCGAGGTCGGAGCCGGTTTCCGCTCGCCAATGAGAACCGCGCGACAGGATGTATAAAATTCGATACCCGCGGTGTATGACAGAGAGAAACGACAAATCCTGCGGATGACAATTTTCTCGTTCGGGTACCTCAACCAAACCCACCCCACCCGTGCCGCCTCTATACATCAGGTCCATTCAGAACACGGGGACTTCATTGTCCTGTCTGTTGTTTGCCAAGGTAATCCTGTACCGGAGTACAGAGAAGAGAGAGAGAGAGAGAGAGAAGACGAAAGAGTGAGAGAAAGAGAGAAGACGCAAACCTGCGGCGCTGCGGAACGAGACCAAAAGCTCTCTCGCCGACCTGGTCCTGCCGATCTCTGTGTCATCTTTTACCCTCGTAGAATCCCCCTCCCCTTCTCCGCGGAGCATGGAACAACGCGGTGACATTGGGACAAATTTTCCGCCACAGAAGCCTCGAATGGAAAACGGCGGTCGTGGCGGGCGTCCTGGCCCCGGGGCAAAAACGTATTACATTTTAAAATGACAAAAAGGAGACCGGGCCTAATAATGGGGCCGGTCTATGGGATAATATAGGGTATATACACGTTATATTCTCTTCTTCTTCTTCTTCTCTCTCTCTCTCTCTTTCTCTCTGCGAACGCATCCAATATCGAGTCCCGGGGACGCGTGTGTATGTACACGGGGGCCACACTCGATGCACTCTACCGAAAATCACCGTGTAAACACACGGAGGCCGGTCCCTGTTCCCGTTGTCCTCGAAGGTACCGCGCGCCGACGACATACTGTCAATCTCGAGTCATCCGGTTGTCGGTTGCAACTACCAAGGAAGGAGATCGACGGCGTTCTTATCTGATCGCGGTAAGCAGTTTTAATGTCCTTTCCTTTTGCCCCGTCTCGTTACGCCCGAAAGATTCGGCGCGCAGTCTCGCCGATGTCGATTCGACCTCGATGTCGATCGGTATCTGAAAGTATCGCGCGGATCATCGGCAGATTCGAAGTTCGGATTTAGTGAAGTTCGTTCTTAAACGAACGGCGGCTTCTTCCCTCTCCTTTCGTCCTTTCGTCGCGAGCTGAAGTACACCGGCGCGATGGCCGAGTATAATTTAAGTAGGTCGTAGATGGTTGACTATTATATGTCGGGGAAAAATGTCATTCGCGTATCTTATTGTGCATGGGTTATTTATGACGCGACTGATAAGTAAGTAATACGTTCAGCTACGAAGCACAATACGGGGAAAACAGGCGAATAATTATGGAAGAGTACGATATGCGGTGCGTTTGAGTGCATTAAGATTAGGATAATCGTTTAATTAGCATTTTAATGTGTTGTTTTTGAAAAAAAAAAAAATAAGAGTTCTGCTGTAGGTGATTGTATAGATTGTCTAAATCGTGCCTCGCTAATAATCCGACACTTCAGACATACTTTTTCGCGCGATAAAGAATAGAGGCGTGGTACATATCTTCGGGAGATACACATGCTCCTCTCGCGTCTCGAATGAGCAGATATACACGATTATCTCGCTTATCTCGAATGGATCGCGTCGAGATAAAAGGGTGGAGCGACAGAAAATTAATTCGGACACGCCAAGAGAAATCCACAGGTTTCGCTAACATGGCGATACAACACACACGGGCTAGACATCGCGAGTACGACAGCCATCCAAGTTCAGTTCCACTTAGGCGCGTGCTGAAAAAGCGCAAAAAGGAAACGAGTCGATCTTGGTTCGAAATACATCCACATGAACACACACACACACATAGGCGCGGCGTCGGATAAGTTACCGGTATAAAGTTACGCTCGTGAAACCGCCAAATCGCCGACGAGAGCCTTCGGGCATTAAATTTGAGGATGGTTTCACGGGCACCGATAAAGATTTTACGCGTTCGGGATGAGCGCGCGCGCGATCAACGCGTGTCGGATACGATATGCGGTCTTGAGAATGATTATGATTACTCTACCGAGCGAGAGAGACGCGAGGAGACGCGCGGACGCTAATTGCTTAACACGATTTACACACGTAATTAACAATAATACAAACGCTGGAAATATCTGTATTTATCCGACCTTGGATACGTGCCAGCTCCTTGTACCTAATTTAGAGATGCCGCGTTTCGTTAAAATCTACGGCGACGTCAACTCACACCGCCAGTCTCTGTTACGACTATGAGAAATTATATATATGAGAAATTATATATATGACAAATTATATCCGTGCAATTTTAACATCAAACGTAAACGTAATTTTTTAAAATAAATTGCTACTATATCTACTTATAAAAAATATATTAATAAAAACGCGTAAAGAGAGATATTCTTTAATCGACAGCTTCGTGACATATAACATTATTTAGTAACGATATTAAAGAAATAAATAACGTGCGCTCGGCTCACGGAATGAATTATCCAACTTCACGTGTGAAGAAAATCGATATCTGCCTACTATGGCGGTATCGAGGTCGCAATAAAAAAAAAAAAAACGCAAGACAATGAATCTCACTCGATAAGACGCCTAAGAAAATTTTCGTAATCATCGCGATGCCGGCGCAATCGCATTCGCACGCGATCCCACGTCGAAGATCGACGGGGCTGGATTTCTGTAATCGGAGAAGCAATATATCGGAGAACCGGCCAATATGGCGAAAGGATCGGAAAGAAAAAATGGAGTCGCGGGAAGGACTGGTGGCTGGTCGCTTTGAGCTGTCTGATCGCTGGATAGACAAATAAACGGTCTAAGTGGTTAGCATCAGAGAGGGAGAGCAAGAGAAAGAAAGAGAGAGAGAGAGAGAGAAAGAGAGAGATAGGTCCCTCGAATTATAATACCGGATCCTCGCGTTGGTGCGAGAGAGGGTACGCGCGGCGAGGGCGCGACCCGGGCGACAGGCTTGGGATGGATTGTTATTGGTCGAGGATTTAACCCTCTAACCCCACCACGAGCACGGTATGCCGCACGTATGATATGCTAACGAGCACATCAGCGGTGCGCGCATCGAGGGACGAGACCCCTGCGTAGGGGTTGCTGCCTGGCTGCTCCTTGTCACACGAGGAGAGAGAGGGGGGGGGGAGAGGACGGTCTGACCGTTCGCGTCACCGGCGCGTATAGGTATCCGAAAATCCAATCCCTCGATGCATTAATACCCGCGGAAGCCCTATCGCGAATGATTTCTTCTAGGCTCGTCAGCGCCATCCGCATGTGTTTCTCTCCATCTCTCTCTCTCCATCTCTCTCTCTCTTTCTCTCTTTCTCTTTTTTTCTTCGTCAACGACACCGGTTGGATGTTCTCGAAAGTGTTGGGTTTCGGTACTCGGTGCTCTATTTCTATGGTCTCCCATAGTATGTCTCTCATTGTCATTGCGCGTCTATTACGTTCAAGTATCGCCAGTGATGCTTTACAATATGCTCGGCCAATGATTTTTCAAGATATTTTATATATATATAAATAATTACATTCTTTTACTATTCGTATTATAATTTAGTATACTCGTATTTTTTAATGAGCATTGATTGATTTGAACTTATCATATATTAAAGAAAATTTATCAAAACTTGCTGTAAAATACTAAATTGAATTTTTATAATAGGTAGACAATTGAATAATAGACAACTAAAAGCCCTTCATGTCTGTCTTATAAATAGTATGAACGATGAGAGTGTAATTTTTCAACAAGCAAATTTATTTTTTTTCTGGATATAGCGCCGCTCAGAATCGCGAAATGCATAATCTCAGAAATGTCTCGACCGTTTTTCCATAATTTTTGACAAACACTTTCGGACGGAATTACTGATTCGCACAGACAAACAAGTTCCCTGACACTTTCCCCTTTACTTGATAACAAGCGTTTAAAGAGCAACGCGCTCTGCGCGCACGAGTATCTAATAGACTGCATTAGAAATTTAATTTTCGAGATGAAGTCGGCGTTTTTATAGATTTCCGTGAAATAGTTTCGACGGGCTCCAATTAGTAGGGCAGCGGTACTCGACCATACCGATAATTGGCCTCCGCCGACTTAATGCTCCGACAAAAACTTTTGATTCGTTAAAGAAGATCAACGGATAGAGAGAGAGAGAAACGGGACTTGTTCAACAACGAGAGCCAGAGCGATAAAACGCCGACGTAAACTGGCGCGTACGCTCTGCCGGTGTCCGAAAAAATTCAGAGAGAAACGTGGTGACACAAAGCGATGCGTCTCGTTCGTTTTGCGTAGCATAGAAAAAGCCCGGCGTGAAACATCTGACAAATTTTCAGTTTTTGTACGGTATGGCTCCAAAAAGGCACTGTACATGGTTTATGCAAATCTCTAATGTATAATTCAGCGATAGAAGTTGTACGGATATACCGAATACTCGAAAATCGTAGAATGATATTTCCGAAAATATTTCAACGGATTATAAATTGTTGCTCCTAACGTAGAATTTGAAATGTATACAGTTTATTTAGAGTAAAATGAACAAAATGTTTATAATTTTGAAGTATAATTGGTGGAAACTCTCTTTTAGATTTTTCTTTTATTATATAACTATTAAAATAGCACTATTGTTATTAAGAAAAGATTTAAATAAAATGGATCAAAGAATATATTGACGAAATATTACTTTTATGATTGCATAGACACGACTTTAAGATATCTTGTGTACAAAGACTATAGTATATGAATTATCGTTTCAAAGTTTAGTTTTATATAAAAGCAATTAGAAAAATATAGGTATATAAAAATAAAATCGAGCTAATATAACAAAAAATATGAGCCGCTTATTTTAAAACAGCGCAACCCACAAATATAATTTCGGAAATGTCATTAAAAAAATCAATAGCGCTTCAATTTTTATATATCCGTATCTTCTTGAAGTAACGTTTCAAAACTGCATTTACATGCCCCTTGGAACAAATCACACAATATTAAAGCGAAATTTTGGAAATTGTCCGCGAAACATACTGACATTCGAATCTACGAATTGTCGAAATGAAAGAGCCATCTGGTTTTTCTCGTTTGTCTCGCACATTCGAGCGAGCTGTGCAACAACTCGCGCTCCGTTTCGATCGAGAGAGAAAGAGAGAGATAAGGGGAGGAGAGGGAGAGAGAGAGACTGTTTTCGCAAGCGAAACACGAGCGGGACCCCGCGCGCCGGAGAGAGAGAAGGGGAGAAAAATCGAGATGCTAATCTCCCATCGCGCCGATGCGATGGGGGCAACTATGTGCTAATGCGATCCCGTTTAGCCAAGTCACCCGGAAAACGGGACACCCGCCCCGATCTCCGTACAAGGAATGGTGTCCCGTCTCTTTCTTTTCCCCCCCTCTCATCTTCCAACCCCCTGTCACGTACGCTCCGCGCTACGCGCGTATTTGTACGCGTTCGCCTCTGCACACGTACGCGCGCGGCATGATCCGGCAGAGCCGATCATAACGTAACGGCATTGCCAATGACAAAACACCGATGCACATCGCACGTCGATGGGGCACCGGTGAGGGGAAGTCCCCCATTAGCCGCTCATCAGCCTCCAGGCGTTGTCGCTGTTGCGGCGGCGGCGGCGGCGGCTACAACACGCCGCGCGTCTCTCTACGTTCTACGTCATTTTGTGCGTATTTGTGCGTGTATGCGTATATGCGTGTGTGCGTATATGCGTGTGTGTGTGTGTGTGTATGCGACGTCGATTGTCATTATTTTGCGATATCCGCTTCCCGAACTCCCCGCATAGCGTTCGCGGTGCGACCGAGCGGAAACATTTGGACATATTGGAATACGAGCATTGTGTCAATATACGTTCTGTTCTCTCTGCTCTCCTCTCTCTTTCTCTCTCTCTTTATCTATCTATCTATCTATCTCCTCTATTCGTGTCTCTCGCGTCCTCCATCTCGTTTCGTGTCTCTTTTTTTAATGCGCGTATTACGGGTTGGGCAGCGTTACGATCGATGGAATCATTCCCACAGTTCTCGGGCGTACCGCGCCTTCCGGTGATGGGTGATTATGGACCTCGAGCGGAAAATGAAACATTTTCATTGTTCTCCTAGAATCGGGACTACCGATTTTTGTATGAAATACGGCTTCCTAAAAAAAAAAAGGAAAAAAAAACTTTACAGTTACGTAATTTTATTCCGATAATAAAAAATCGAGCAAACTGTTCGTATCAGGTTTCTCCTATATACTTCCCAGTTATTGTATTACAGATTTGCGCTTTTCCGCTTGCGCAATTTTGTACAATAATATATATAAAAATCATCCATATTTTTTACTGAATCGTGTACTTATGTGAAAATGTAACAACAGGACAATTTTGCCATTTTGCGAAAATGTTTTACTTTCTCACGGAAAGAAAAATTACTTGTTAGGCATAAAGCGCCCTTGGAAGGAAAATAATATTTCATGCATAAAAAAGTTCCATATCAGCGATATGAACTTTAATTATTATTTCATTAATTTTCCTTAATTTGATATTTCCTATATTTGCGTGACTATTCGCGGACTCTTGGTTCTTGATTAGATCTCGGCTGCAATATCGCCTCGCCTTTCGCGCTGCGCCTATATTAATTTTTTCTCAATATCGTCGTTGACATTCGTAATTTCTTGTCGCACCCTTAATAACGTTATTATTGTTATCATAGCGGCGGGAGGAGGGTTCTCTCGATGATGTCGACGCCGCGGCGCGTGCCATCGCTGGCGATTAAGTTCTCACGAACACCCAAGGAGATACATATAGCGGTTGTACATAATGGGCACATGGTGTGTACATGGAAGAAGTGACGAGAGGAGGCGTCGGTTGGCAATAAGCCCGCGGGGCCGCTTGGGTTTCGGTTCGGTGCTGGTTGTTAAGTAAATAGGGTAGTATCCTCTCGCGCGCATTTCGGGTGGCGTCGACGATAGCGATGACGGCTGATAACCCTTTCGCTCCCGCGCGCGCCAAATAATATGACCCTCTTAAACGACGGCTTTTGATGTATCGTCGCTTCGACGCACATTTTACGAATGGTACGGCAGTCTACGCGGCCAATTTCAGGCCTCCATCCACACTTTCGGGTGCGTGTCGCTGTAACGTCACCCTCTCGCTTTCTCTCTCTTTCTCCGCTTCTATCCCCGGAGAAGGTGCTCACTCAACCTTCCCCGGACACGAATTAATCCAACTGGCAGACGTCATAATCATCATCCCTCCTTTTCACGCCATTTCGTACCTTTCATGGTACTCTGACAAAATCCTATCAACCGTGTCGTTGTGTGTGTGTGTGTGTGTGTGTGTGTGTGTGTGTGTGTGTGTGTGTGTGATCGCTTTTTCGCTCAAAGATTGTACTACATGTATCAATTTTTTTTTAATATTTAGCTTATTGCGCTGTGAGTTTTTATCGTATGCGGAGAAATTACGAGAATCAACAATTTATATGATATGATTATAATTAACGGTATATAACGCATATTTTCGTGATATATTCATAAAGAATTGACACATATCCCAGTTTTGTCACGTACAATATTTTACTGCTAATTTTCACTATCTTTTATTTTCTAAAAATATATATGTAGTAAAAGTTTCAAAGGAAATAATAAGATCGGCACGAAGTAACTTTCATAATTCATAAATATAAATTAGAGAAAGAGTGTCAAAGTTTCATAAATATAAATTAATAGAATTTACAGCTAATAATATCTAAGCTCTTTTTACTATTCAAACGTTTAAAGTTCTATTTTCTGCACAATCAAAACTTCATTTGGCAGCGATTCAATTGGACGTTTTGCCCTTGCAACATATGCCAGTGAACGATGTACGAAATTGGTTTCTCTGTCCGTTTGAATAGTTTAACGCGAAATATTGTGTAATGTATGAAATATCGATGAAAGAACATGTTAAAAATTACAATCGGTTAAATGTCATTCAATTACAAATATAAACATTAGATTTTCTCATCCAACTGAACTGATTTTTAAATAATAGTTATGAATCTCATTGGAACAGGAGCAGAAGAGGTGGGGCACATTGCGTTTAACGAAAAAGAATGGTGAACTAGAACCGCGGATTCTTCGCTCTTTCATAGTCCCAGGCATATCAACTTACACGCGACATTATAGTAATGCCATAGTAGGTAGATTTAGCCGAGATACTAACGCACTTTGTAAGCGTATATAATAAATCAATCTCAGGATTTTTTTACAAATTATTATTATTTCTTAAAGAAAATATGCACGTTCTCGATTGCGTTTATTCTACTATTGCTACTATAAAAATTAGATAAATGTAACGCAATGCATTGTGTGTGTGTACAATCGGTTCAATTTGTAATAAAAAAATTTATACAAATTGATCAGCAAATAAAAATAATGTCACAATTTATAGCATCAAACACTATACGGAGTATATATTAAATAGAGAGATATTTCTACGAGTTTGTAATCATTCTATATTTTAATAAGATGAGACGCGGTAAAATTAAGTTGTTGCGAAGATTATTTGAACTATTCTCCGACAAAAGCCCCTTATATTGTAAAAAGCATCGCTAAATTATAGTCGTTGATTTAACTTACGATATTTACGAGAATAGTTGTTTCACGGGCTATTCAAGCTTCGATCCGAGAATGCTATTTCTCGTTACGTACATGCGCAGAGTTTTGGAATTTGCAACATCGTGCGCGATAATTCTTGTCCTGTTCGTGAAGTATAATATATTTTATTACGGCAGCATTCGCTTCGGAACGATTCGAGATGTTACGTGATATATGGCAATTAAATACAAGAATATTTTGCATGACGTAATTTCTCCGTAGTGTGATGCGACCACACAGATCCAAAGATACTATGTCTTGAGGTAGGTTAGGTAATGTTAAGGCTGTACACGAAGGAACAGCAGATTCCATAATTTATGGAAACATTATGCACATTCTACGCATGTTTATTCATATCCACAATATTTATCATTTTTTTCTCATTATCGTAATATAATAGTTATATTACGTTAAACACGCATGCTAATGATAATCGCAATATTAATGCGCTAAGAAATAATTTATTGAATAGCGTTTACGTATAAAAAAATATTACACTGTTTACTTTACAAATCCGTGTGTGATCGCACTAATATCATCGCAACTATTATACGATCTTTTCAACAACGTTGTCTTCTTATCCATCACATTACTAAAATAGACCACGTATTATATTTCCTCTGAAAGGAAAGTATTTTCTAGTCATTTACGCTTCCTCGAAAAGTAAAGATACATCGAAAGAAAGAAAAGATGCATGGCAGTAAAGCTGTATGGCAGAACCACTCTGAGAAAATCGAAAAATATCCTAATAAGTGGCTCTCATGGTTCTAGTACACGAGCAAATCCGAGACGATTCTCGGCTAATTGGCCGAAACGAAAGCCAGACAAAGACGAAACCGTCTTTGTCTTGAAATCTATCGGCGAGGTGACGATATTAACAAGCAGGTGATGAAAATCGTGCCGAAAGCGCGACGACGTCGAGCGTCGGGACGCAAAAACGCGCGATTGGCCACGGATGTCGGCATATGTATAAGAGCGGTTCGTCTAAAATATTGGTCGGATTCTTGGACGCATTCCCGCAACCCCCGATCGTCCAATATCGATATATTCCACCCTGGAGGTAGATTTAGTTTCTTTTTGCTCGCTCGCAGAGGACCGACCCGCATGCAATCGAGAATAAACGCTTCCGCTCATGGACAATAATTTTTCATCTCTTACTCCGAAATTTTAATGCATTTGAATAATTTGTCGGGAAGGGATGAATAACTCTTGTGGAAAATAAAAAGAATTAAATATGAATGGCATCTGGTTATAATTAGTTTGTTATAACATAACATGGTATTTTTTTGTTTTTAATTTTGATAGGTACGGAAAATATATAACAGAAAATTAATTAAAATTTCAGAGTTAATTTCAGAATTATTAATCAATTTGCAGGATGACGACACACACTATTCACGATGAATGAACAATCAGAAGGGATCATGGGTGAATTTTTTCACGATCGATTGTCTCCGAATTTCTTTAAATTTCTTTTCGAACGAGTTCAGGATGTCTTTAATTTCTCTCCATAATTTTTAATTAGAAACCGCGAGTTATATTTGATGCGCATTAAACTTTTATAAATTCAACAGAATGAATTGAAATGTGCCCGATCACACGACTTTTTACAAGGATAATCAGTTTTGGATATCAATAATTCACGCCTTGTTATCATATATTACGCGCTTCTATCTCTTTATCGTGTCGACGAGCGATATATACATATATATACTTTGCACACACCGATCTTTGCGCGTAAGAACAAGTATACTTACGCGACGATTACGAATTTTCATTAATGCGATTTGCGCGAATTATTATATAACGTCACGTCGAAATTATTCGTCCTGTCCATAAGTTCAAGGCGACATGTCTCACCTGTGTAGTTTAAAATTTCGTCCATACCCGTCGGACTCGTCGTATTTTATGAATAATTCACGTCACCCAGCCGTATAATTCTTAATAACCAGCCGTCGTTCGTTGTCCTTGGAAATTTTTTGGCGCGGATCAATGTAGCGATCGATATAAGCGCGTCGTTCAATCGATTCAGGGTCAGTCACACTGTGCAACGATTCAGAAAACGACGAAATAATTATATATCGCGCTTTTATAGCGGCCGTTCTCGAATCATCCGAGTTGTCTTGAGTCAGCCATAAATTTAGCTACTACGTTGTAAATATATGCTAAAATCTCACGTAAATCGCGCATTCGTATGCACATATGTATATACTTTATCATATACAAATAACACTCTCGTTTTCTACTAATATAATAATTTCATTAATAATACTAATGTAGCAGAGTAAATGGCTCCGGTATAACGCAACTATGGGCATAAATTTGCATAAGTTTTAAAACGCATGATAAATATATTCATCGCCCGCTCTGTAGCAACATTGTGCGAGATTTCCATTAACTTCGCAGAATAGATCGCTAATGCGATCTCGATCGTTATACGCGCGAGAGAGTTCAAGAAAGTAAGGATTTCTCGAAAGTCTCTCTGCGTCCTCATCGACGACGTTCGTCTATAATGGCGAGAAGTGGCCAGAGATACTGTCCCGGTCTCATCCCGATCAATTTGTTAACGAAAATCTACCTGTCCATCTAAAGTTCTCGGACACTGGCTTGACGGTACGTATCAACGCGTGGAGGACGCGAAAGGAGAGGCCGCAGGAAAGAGCAAGAAAGAGCCAAGAAAGAGCCAAGAAAGAGCCAAGAAAGCGACAGAAAAAGAAAGGTACTCCGAGGGATGGGAATAACCGCGAGGAAGGAAGGCGAGCATCGGAATCTTTTTGAGGAATTACGGTTACGACGCGCTGGTCACCTCTCTGATCTCTCTTCGGATCTCACCGAAGGTACCGTACTGTACCGAACTGTGAGAGAAGAACGACGATGTGTCTCGATGGAAAGAAGAAAGGAGCCGCGTAAAGAATCCGGTAGAAAAGAGATAGAGAAAGCTCGAGGAGACCGGATGGAAACGGGAGAACGGAGCGAGAGAAAGAGAGACGAACGTATCGGTGGTAGAATTTACGCAGCGGTCGGTGCTCTTTGACGCCCGACATCGTCAGCGGCAGGAGCAAAAAGGGGGGGAGGGGGGGGACATCGAATATGACCCGTCATAGAGGATCGCATTAAGCCGCCTTCGCGGCTCGCCACTCGATAATTGGCCTCGACCTTCGCCTCTTCCGCGAAGGAATGCTCACCCCAGGTTTTGCGCGAAGGACGCGCAGAAGAACCGCGAGGCGGACCGGATCGGATCGTCGAGAGACACCGGTCTCTCTCCGGCCGGGAAACGAGAACGGCCGTGACATAACGCGACGGAGAAGAAACGGAATGACGGAACGCGATGCCGCGGGACATCGATATAAATAATATCGCGGGTAATTGTTCGGCGCGAGGCGAGGGTAACATGCAAGGTGCCGCCTTACTGCCGCGCGGAATTCCGAATTGCGGGCTCGCGCGTTTCACCATCCGCAAAGTACGTTCCATTCAGGACCATTCAAGTAAGATCGCGAGATCAGCTCTGCGACGATCGACGTAAAATGACGAGCCGATATGTCAACATGAAAAAGTATTTTATCGACGATCAGCATTCCGCATTGCGTATAAGTATATTCTATACTGCGGATTGGATATCAATTCCTTTTCTTATAGCTTATATTTTATCGATATATTTTATTAATGTGTATCGATTAATATCTCACATATATATTTTGATAACATGATACATTCGGAATTTACATATAATACTGAGATCGTGACATTGCGCCATGATAATAAGAACAACCTGCATATCGTAAACGCTTTTTTTCCCTACGTTTTTTTCTCACTCTTTTCATCGTTTCCTCGCTTCGTTCGCGAATAAGAAGACATTTCGAACGTCCAGTGTCGGGGCTAACTCGCGATCAATTTTTCAGGTACACTCCGGTCATTCGCTTCTCGAGATTCTGCGGAGAAAACGAGCATCGGCATTGTCTCTTCTCTCGCGGACGCTCACTTCTCTTTTTTTTTCCCCCTTTCTACCGATCGTCGGCGACAGAAGAAGGCGAGGAGAGGAGCAAAAAAAAAAAGAAAAAAAGAGGAGCCCGGCCCCGAATGCACGCGTGCATGTAGGATCGTGTGTGTGCGTGAGAAACGCGCGCGCGCGCGCGCACACACGTACACTAA
Source organism: Lasius platythorax (assembly GCA_963971435.1). Taxonomy (NCBI): domain Eukaryota; kingdom Metazoa; phylum Arthropoda; class Insecta; order Hymenoptera; family Formicidae; genus Lasius; species Lasius platythorax. The sequence goes on from OZ020539.1 coordinate 18,289,264, forward strand.
GATGTCTAATAGATTGGGGTTGGCAGACGGGACAGTCGCAGACACCCACGCGTTTCCCCGCATCCATACGATGTCGACCAAAAATATTCACGCACGACAAAGGGCAAGAAACCGGTAAGTCAGCAACTATATATTTTTTTTTCCCAGATTCTTCCCTCCCCTTGTTTCTTTCAACGGCTTTAATTTTTTTTTTAGGATTTTGTCTCACTTTCGAATTTATTGATGTACGCGCGTCGTCGCGGTCAGAAGTAACGTTAATTTGCTATAAAAAATAGCAGAAGAGAAAGTTTAACCTTTTAGTTTTTATCCAGAGATTTTCTATTCTATTGTTTTTCTTCCTTTCCTTCCCTTTTTTGTTCCTCATTTTTGAGTGGGAGTCGCTACGGTGTGTTTCGAGAGAGATGTTCGAGTTTCAATTCATATCTAACGTCTTTTGCTTACGAGATGATGCGAGTTACTTGGAGTTGTGTCAAAACTACTTAATCATACTAATATACGCAAATAGTAGCAATGAAGAAGAGAACGACAGTGATTCAACTCGACGACAGTAAAGATAATTTTATTAGAATAGAGTGTGTGTTTCTCTCTAGCCATATTTTGTCATACGTCTCTCCATCTTCTTTCTTACTGCTCCAATTACTTTGTTATTTTCCGAAAGAAACCTCGAGTTTCGAGTTGTGCACTTCGCAAAATATATTCACTAATATGAAGAACGTTGATAAAAGATTTTCATTTTAAATTACACGTCAGTATCTTTAATTGTTGTTCCGTACGCAATATATTCTAACACTTTTCCACCCAACGTGTTACGTCTCATTTTTAAATATATAAATATATAATTTTCGATATATGATATATTCATCGCGTTCGATCGGCTTTCGAGTGATATTTTTAAAGTAATCAGGAATGTAGCGGGGCCGAAATCGCTAATTAGTATCGGAATTTTGGTAGGTGCGATAAAAATTTACGCCATCATACGTCTTCCGTCATTAACATTGTTTTTAAATCGTGCGTTTAAATAGACGTGTCCGAGGCCACGCAATTCCGTGCATACACGGGATGCCGATGGAAAATATTTAAATAGAGGAAACCGAAGACAGACACTGTAAGTCATTATGTCGCCTCTCTGAAAATCTTTCTCGGATATTCCATAATTTATCATATTGCAGCGAGAAATAGCAAACAATAGATAATTGTTATTGAATCGCGCGCATAAATGAGCATATCGAATGCGAAAGCGTGTACGTAGCAAATTAATATTTACAAACGATATTTGACATGCACATGCGACAGTTTACGAAATTATATTCTCAAATCTATAATGTAAGACCTTTTTCATCGCGAACATTGAATGAGTGACATTTATTTGTAAACTTTGGTAAACACGTTATAATTCATTTATGCGTGTTATCAGCTTGAGGACAAGTTAATAAAAGCAGCGAGCGATTAATAATAAGCAAAACTGTTAAGGCATGATAACCGTGTGTCTCCTTGTACTGATACATTGTGTAACATAGTAGATATTCGCGTCTAAATATTCATACGCGACAAACGGTCAAGCGCGATAACGCACCGAACATTTTTTCCTTCATATTCTTCCTCTGTGTCTTTAGTATTTTTATGTCATTTATGTCATTTATTTTCTTCTCGTTTCGCAATATCGCGCTATCTCTTAAGAAGTGCTCCGGTCTTCTCTCGGTTTGCTCGTACAATTTCGCGTCGCTCGTACCATTTTACGATACTCGGATTTATAATGATCAACTAGCCGAAATGTAGCAATAATCATACTCACGCATGTATGTTACGGACAATCCAAGTTTTTCCGTATCACTGGAAATGTAAAAAAAAAAAAAAAAAAATGTTTTCGTCGAACGCGCGCAAGCTTTTAAATATTTAAACATATCTATATTTATTTGAGTCATCATGATAATGCATACAGATATGCCCTCATTGTAAAGTACCGTGTTATCTGCATATACTATGTTAAAGATATGCATGTTAAGCAGCGCGGGGCAATAAATAATATAATCGTGCTACTTCAATGAACCAGTTTTTTTCATGTCAAAAAACATGATTCGATACTCGCGTATGCTATCCCATCCTCGCAATCGAGAAAGTACAATGGCGAATTACGATAACCGATAAAGCATTCCCGCAACATGTGAGATAATTAACCGACGGCGGTGGACGCCCCTAAGAGAGAGAAAGAGAGAGAGAGAGCTCTCTCTCGCTGCAATTTGTCAAATCTATACGCGAATCACGAGACGAGGACGCGTACTTTGCAGCGCGAATAATATTCTCATTTCGCGTTCGCGTGACAAACTACAAGTGGCTGCTGTTCCGAAGACGATAAATCCACGTGACGAACCGACCAGCGGGGGGGGGGGGGGAGAGAGAGAGAGAGAGAGAGAGAGGTGAATGACGGCGAACCGTTCCATTAGTATCTCATTGAATGTTTTGGAGGAATGACCCATCGGAATCGTCGTCGAGAATCGCGTCGCGTCTCTCGAACGACGCTTTAATGGTCCGCGCGAGTTCCGCGTTTAAAGTTTCAACGGAGAACAAACCGGGGGAAGAGGGGGGGGGGGGAGAGACCTGACATAATGCGATGCCAGGCTTAAGAGCAATGCGCGCGCGACCGCGCATATTAGGATCTATTAATATGCAGTCGGTGCAAGTCGGACGGTTCTTAGTTACTTGTCACACATTAGCCGCCGTCCGACGCAGCAGACAACTTCCCGTCTTCCTCGACGACGGACACACACGACGGAACGTCTCTCTCTCTCTCTCTCTCTGTCTCTCTCTATTCGTCTGTCAACGATCTCCCTCGCGTCAGCATATTCCGTTCTAACTGTTCACCGATCGCTTCGAAGGGGAAAAACGGTCTTCAAAATTCTCTATATCGCTCTTGACGAGATGCCGAAGAGACGCATCCGAAGACCCGAAATCTTTTAACGAAAGTGACACGTCGTCCGGGCAAATATCGCGCGGTATATGTAGTCTGCGATTTTTATATACACATACGCGAATGATATATAATCCTATCTGTTCGATACGAGAGCCTTGGCGCTATTCCAGTATCCTTAAACTTCGTCCAATTCTCAAACGATTGAAACTTACGACCGAAAATATCCTCGCCTTTTCTACGAGATATGTTACTTCGCGATAAAATATCATTTCTAATATAATCCCATTTTTTTCTTGCTCTTCTGCACAAAAAGATTGTCGTACCTTCTCGTCCCATATCGCAACGATAATAATTAATAACGTGCAATTTTAAACGCTACCGATCTTGTTTTCAACAATGTTTCTAAATAAAAATTAAACAGTTCTTGACACACATTCTATATATCATTTTATTGGAATAAAAACTACGCGCGTGAATAACTATTTATTACACATCTATTTCTGTCAATTTTTGGATTTTTATTTTTATTTTCTTGATATACGCGAGTATTTGTACCTTAGTTTATGTATTGAATTTATTCTAATTTCCAAGAAATTTCCAGAAATATGTACAATATATTTGTTCTATTATCAATAAACGGAATTAAAAGCAAAAAAAGTTTCTGTCGAAATTATAATCTATACGAATATTTTCACACTCGTTATAACTTTGTTGTTCGATATATTAATCGCTTTATCTCCATAATACAATGGCCCCTTGATACGGCGACTCGTCGCTCATATTTTCGTGGTATGTATAACATTAAGATAACAGCGAAAGAAATGCAAATTGATTTGTGAATACTGCGTTTCATACTTATGATTCATGGATGTTCGTTATGTCTGTTTGAGTGGAAAGACCGATCATAAGGAATGCTAATTTCCTTGATCAGAAAATTTCTTATGCTATATATATATATATAGCATATATAACATTATATATATATATATATATATATATATATATATATATATAACACAATAAATATATATTAGTTTGTATTAACGTCGCGCTCTCAATTGTCAAACATCAAACATTGACTGATCGTAATTTTAATTATTATTGATATACATATCTATATCTATATCTATATATAGCATATCTATATAAAGCAGCCATAAGTAAAGCAATGCGACGTTAATTGCATTTAATCTTTGTTATATTTTATTGTAAAAAAGTATATATATATATATATATACACACATACATATATATTTTTTTTACGATAAAATATACCAAAGATTAAATGCAATTAACGTCGCATTGCTTTACTTATGGCTGCGTTTAACACGTGCGATGGAAAAAGAGAAATACTTGCGAATGTAATAAGAACAACTGAGAGACGCTCTATTTGTAATAATAATACGAGTGTATTAGTAAGTAAATAATATATGGCTTTCATCGTATAGAAGGAAATACGTATCTTTTAATCTTAAGTCTGCTCTACAAACACATCGAGTTTCATCGAAATCGGGGAACATATCCGTGATTGTTCTTCGTGAATTGTGAAATAGATTTCTATATCTGTTTGCCAAAGTTCTCATTCTCAGATATCACATGATGCAGAAAATTTAGACAAAGTCGGTGAAGTTGACAGATGACGTATAGTTATATAGCTTATTATCGATGTTTCCGTTTGATTATATTGTCATATGTATGTTTCTGTCAATAGCTCAATTTATCATTATACAATCTAGAATGTCACAGATGAGTATATAAACGTACTGATAGATACGCGATAGAGTAAAGAAACTACGACATTCGATAAGGATATTTCGAGTCGCGCTATATTAAGAATACCGGAAAGAGCAAATATGATTAAATAATTAAATAATTATCGCATTGTATTTAGGCGAAACTTTGGTCCACGCGTGTAGACCGATCGTTACCGCGGTAACCGCAGACATTTTCGATTTTGCCTCTGACTCAGCAAGAAACCGGCCTGTCACGTACACGCGGCTCAGGAATGAGACGCGCTTTATGTTGTTTTCGAGATGTTCCAACTATTCGCGGAGAGCACAACAACGCCTGCGGCGCGGCGGGAGGGAGCTGCAGAAACTTGCGATTGAAAAAGTTGGGCAAATTAAGAGCATCCCGGCGTCTCTCTCGATATACTGCGCGGAGGAGGTCTTACCCGAAATTTCATTCTTCACGCGATCGCCGCCGATATAGATCTCTCTCTCTCTCTCTCTTTCTCTCTCTACACGTACACGGGAGAAAATATCCGCGGCGCGTTCTGAAAAATATTTTCCGCGAAAATGGCTGCTCCTCCACGCGAAATATCCGTTTTTATACTCGGCGAGGCTAAGCGTGTCCAGCATTAAACGTTAGACGTGATCTCCGCGAATGGTACACGTACGCGAAAATGTGGATACACACACACGAATGTCAGGTACGTGGTTTCAGTAAAACCGAGTAGTTTATAGTAACGAGTTCTTATCTCCCCGCGGTCGGACAAGTTCTGGTTATGTTTAATGGGAGAGGAGGAGGGGGAGGGGGGAAGGGGGGAGAACGTAAATGTATCCGATAAAGTATATGCTCCTATAGATGGAAATCGTCGTCTTAAATTTTCTACATTTGGCGATCGCGCGTGCGCGATATATGTATAAGGAAAAATCACGAGAAGAGATATATTTACTTGTAGTAATCTTCATGAGCTTTTTTTTTTTAAGTATTATATAGGAAATTATAAAAATTTCCTTTATAGTCTTATTGATATTAAAATATGACAGTTGCATAAAAATTATATGGACAGAGGTCCTAGTTAAAAAAAAAAAAAAAAAAAAAACAATCTCAATTAATGCGCTACAATATTTAACATACTGTAACGAGCGTACGCGTCAATTTCAACTATGCAAATTTTGGTAGAAAGCTTCGATACTTTTTCGCATCGAGAATGCAACGAAAATCGCTGCGTGCGCAAAAGTGCGTTTTAAATCACCGGAGAAAGATTTCCAACCGGAAATGCGTATCGCTTCGCGTATAGGTAAGGTACGGAACTTTTCGTACGATTTAATCGTCCTGTGCAGAAGCCCGCGGCGGACGTAGAAAGCTCACGATCTCGGGATCTCGGGCGGCGAGAGAGATGGAAGGGCTTTTATCGGCCGTTTCTTAGGCTGGCTTTGATGTTACGCCGAGACAGGTCCGTTTATCGAAGTGGATTCGCGAGAGACGAGGCAGGCGCGCTTCGATCCGACGGAAAGTGCTCGTGAATCGGGGTTCCAGTGCATTTAGCGAATCGAGTGTATTACCGCTTGGCGGGGGAAAAGGGGGGGCGGGAGAGGGGACACGCACACGTTTGGATTAATCTCGCGAGGCGTATATATTCGCGTTTCATACGCGGCGACTCACGACGGCGATTAATTTACGGAATTCACTATCGTTCGCGTCTACGCCTATCTTTGCGATAATCCTTCGTCGATTTCGTCGACGAAGCGCCGATAAATAAACGCGATAGATCGTCGGTCGCTTCTTCTCACGTAGTAGTTTCCACGCTTGTGTGCGGACAATATCGTAAACCGTTACAGCTACCTCCGGAGTGCGCTTCCTTATCGCGTTATCGCGCCTCGAACTACCGGAGATCGCGTAACTTGAGCTCGATACACTTTTGTTCTAAAACTCGTGTGTGCGGTAAGTCGAGTCTATGGAAAGACGGCGTGTAACTTCGTGGTATCATATACTATCGAAACGTTTGACTTCTTTTTTTTTTTCTTTCGACGTCGATCTTTACGATCTCTAGAAATTTATTTCGTCGTACACATTATCATTGTGTACACATAATCGCTCTTAATCTGTATATCTTATAAGAATTTAAAAGAAACTGTCGACTAACGTCACTCGTCGTCGTAACATATTTTGTCTTTTTTTTTTTGTTTTCTTAAGACGCTACACTCTTCTGTAGGACGGCACAGCGCAAAAGTCTCGTGTTTATATTTCGCTAAAATAATAAACATATATTTAATACACTCGAGTTTTAGCTCGAACGTCTCGATCGCGAAAGGCGATCATTAGAATGTAACAAATTTTGCCCGAATATAAAACTCCTTTTCCGAGATAAATCTCTTCGCGTCGTCGAAAGGAAAGGTATCGTGCTTTCGAGTCGAAATTTTCCCAAGTTTTGTTCTCGCAACAGTCGCGCGTCTACGGTTGCACCTTATCTCCTTCGTTTCGTTTACGATATCTATTCGAGAGCAGTCGCGAAACACGAGACAATCGCGACGCGTGTCACGTCGAGGGAAACGATAATTCCCCTTTTATTCCGGGAAAGAATGAAGGGAATAGCGATCACTTACGGATTTCGCTCGTGACGGAAACTCCAACGGGATTGATCAGCAAGGGCCCCTGGACAAGATCCTCCTCAAGATGGGCACGGCTCGGTCGGGCCTGCTTTCTCCGTGACATCCCTCCGATGCGGATTGTATCAGTTCACTCTCCTCGCACTTGGACGAAGAAGAAGCAGTCGCTGCTGTCGTCCGCCGACGGTCGGGACCTTATCGTTCCTCTCCTCCTTTTTTTTCTCTCTTCCTTGGAAAAGTGAGCGGACGACGCGGTCAATCCAGACGTCGTCGACGGTAAAACGGCGCTTGGCGACGTCGCTGCAGTGTCGAGAATATCGCGCACTGCATGTCTCTCTCTCTCTCTCTCTTTCTCTCTCTCTCTCTCTCTCTCTCTCTCTCTTTCTCTCTCTCTTTCTTTCTTTCTCTCTTTTAGTCCGGCAGCACAACCGTAGCCGAAAAAACGCAACGACCGCTACCCGCGTTCCTCATCGGCACTAACTATCTAGAGGAGCCGCAGCCTCCCCGCGCGAAGCGGCGCGCTTCCCGATGCGTTCCATACGTGGATCGTCGCCAAAGGTGCGTTACTCTCGCCCCGCCGGCCGGTGAGCGTGTCAACTCGGCCAGTAATCCATAGAGAGGCTCGCTCCGATACCCTAACCCATCCCCCACCCGCGACGGCGCGATCTCTTTACCTAACGAAATCGTCCGAGATGAAGAGGAACCCGTCGATCCCCGGCGCACTGGGATACCAACTTTTTCTGTCACTCGGAGCACGTCGACGCTCCTCTCGATGCGTCCTCGCGACACGTGGTCCACGCGTATCTCCCTTCTCTCTCTCTTTCTCTCCTTTCTCTATATTTCCTACGCTCGGAAAGTCGTAAACCGTTCTGAAACTGAGCGTTGCGTTTGTCTTTGTCACAGCTTCGATAGAAACGAACGTTGTCGTCGCTCCTTTGTCACAGCTTGGACGAACGAGTGTTGTTGTCTCGTGGCTGTCCTTCATCGCAGCTCGGCTGGATGATGACGACGAGCAGTTTCTCGCGGCACAAATCGCGATCGCTCACCACTGCACACCCGGTACTCGCGCTGTATCTCC